>JAHWFP010017115.1:0-68190 GCA_023313725.1 Lithobius niger | reverse complement strand
GGAATTGCCGACTTGGAACTTACAGGCCAGGCTTTGAATGTGCAAGTGAGTTTTCAACTCATAACAACGTGATTTTTAGGCCTATTAAAATAAACTACGATGTTAGGCATCGCAACTATTGAAGGAGGGGGGGGGAAACGAAGTGTTTTGCACAGAATAAACATTTGACTTTGGGAAACGGATTGCTATATACAAGGCATGTTTTCAACGACGGAAAGCTAGTTTGTTTACGTTTTTAGAGGTTCGCTACGGTCGGAGTTTGGATGGAGATGCTATAAAAATAAACATAAAATCATACACTGGGTCCATAGAAATAGACAAACATAAACATTGGAGTTCCGGTAGGGTTCATGGCAAGAAGCTAAATTTACCAAAATGCATTAAGTGCACAAATAAAAAGATTAAATGTTCCAGCTAGTTTTTAAAGGGCTAAGTTTAGGTTAGATTTTAAACTGGTTTGAACATCGGACATTTTTCATAAATAAGCAAAGTCGTCACCTGTTAGAAATAAAAAATATCGTGTGTTGGCAACATCTAAAACACAACTAAGCTGAAAGTTGTTTTGGCTTTATGCCTAAAGAAATATACATTATTTACATTTTAATGTGTAATCGCCATATAGACGATTGTTCTTCTGGTGTGGAAGAATGCTGCCCTCAGGTTTTTTCTTCGGTGGTGTTAAGGTGTCCTCACCACGAGCGTCTGATACGAGACCGCGTTTACAAAATATACTATCAGACTTTTATCAGTTGCGGCTGTTGAGTCTTGTGGGTGTCTCCGGGAGCACCTAATATTACTTTTTCTATTGTGAAAATTTAAACTTTTATTCATACCAAGTGTGTTTGTCTGAATTGTGAATTGCTACTTTGTAAATTCAAACTTGTTGCTTTTAAATCAATGGTATTCAAAAGCTTTTAGAAGCAAACTATAATGTAAAGTGTCTTTTTCATTCTCTGTTGCAAAAATAAAACCAGGAGTTTTAAGCTTCAGTCGTAGAATTGATTAATTGTATTTTAGTGTAAAATTAAATATGTAGCCCATCTTTAGATTTTAGCTAGTTAAACAGTTAAATCCACTGTTGGTGACAGCGATACCGACAGTTTAAGGTTAGGCCCCTTTAATTAGGACCGACGCTTCATCCCCCATGCTGGGACAGCGTCCATGCTGTTTTGAATAACGTAAAAAGTCGTCATTAACACAGATTAACCTCAAGCCTAAACTCCACGTACACCAGGGAAACCGGGGGCGTTACAAGCACCTAAGCCGTCGTAGCGTCCGCCGTTACGACAGGTCCGCGCTTTTCCTCCTACCTGCAGACAGGCAGCAGGTATAAAACAGACCTGAGGGACTGTATCGACAGCATTGGCTTAACTCCAAGTCAGACGTTAACTACGGTGGTCGGAGCAGAGATGTCCCCAGTCCGAGTGTTGCCATGCCGGGCAAGGTAGTAGTTTAGAAAACTAGTTTTAGCTTTATTTTAATTTTTCGTAACTTTATTTCTAAATTTTAACTTAAAGATATAAACTTAACTTTTGACTTTGAAATCGCGATTATGGGTAGTTAAAACCATCGGCATTTTCTGGTCTCCCCTCCCATACATAACTTAAGGGTTTAAGGGTCCCCTTTCTAAAAACCGGCTTTCTTTCTGTTTGTACTACATAGTGTACTCTAACAGTTATTTTAGATTCACCAAGGTCCTGTAGCATAATTACAGAAGCACAGACTTCGATGGGAGGGCCCTGATTATTGCTAGCTTGACTCAATGTGAAAGAGTAGATTTGATCTTGTGCAAGATGCCTTGAAACATAATCTTAAATTAGACTAAGCTTAAAATTGTAAGGTACTTTTTCTATTCGAAATTGTAAGTGTGAATTTTCTTAAATGTAAATTCGTTGCCGATAATTTATTTTCTGTAAATTACTTGTGTGCTTTCACGTAAAGCTATTTTGTAGACTAGTTGCCAATGTATAATGTTTTTCATTCCCCCTGTTTATTAAAACGAAGAGTTATAAACTCAGTTGCTTCTAGAGAGATTTAATTTGCTAGTGTTAACTAAAAACAATTCTTTTTATTTTAAAGCCTAAGGTTAGCAATTAAACCACCCATCTGGTGGCAGTGAACTAAAAACGATTAGATAGTACTAAAACTTCAGATAGGACATAGACGCTCTGTTCCTAACCGTGCAGTAGTGACTGCCATGCTTGTTTCAACTCCGCAAAAGTAAAAACGGCCACCCGAAGTACTTCTAACTTTCCCGAGACCACAGCAGATGTCGGTGCAGAACTGGAGGCACCTCTAGGACCTGTGAGCACCGCTACAAAACTGGTGGCAGCGGTGGGATCACAAGGTGCTGTGCCATTCCAAACACACCTCCCCCTGCCATACTACCATACCAACCATACCAGTTCATCTTAGAAGAAGATGTCAGCAGTACGACTAAAAACTGCAAACCCGAGACGTCTGTAACAAGTCAAAACGTTACAAGAAGTAGATGCCCGCCTTAAGTCAACAAAAGGCACATCAGACCCGTATCCAGCTGGAGCCGGGAAGCGGCAACCCTAATTTTCACAAGCCGTGAAACATCAGTCAAGCCCTCAGAAGGCAGATGACCCCTGCTAACCTTGGAGAAGATGGCCGATAGCCGGACACATCGCTCCTAAGGACCACGACTGGACCATTCAACTTGGATGACAGTACAAGTGTTCAAATTTCACCTGGAAGTGCGACCACAACAGTGAAAAGACGATCCATCTACGGTGGGAGACTGATAGACTAACCGCACAGCGATTGTGCATAGAAATCAGGTTAGTGCATATGGGTATGCTCCGGTTGCCAAGCCGAGTGTTTATTTCATGCATTTTATGTATCTAACTATCCACCTGAGTGCTTAGGTAGTATAAGAGTGTATTATTTATGATCCTGACTGGATTCGGTTGTTAGAGAAGTGTTTAAGTACTCGCTCTGTTCAACTATCATGAGATTTATTTTACGGCTGCAATTTAAACAGTAAGATTCCAAACTAAAACGTTTTTGAAATTAAGTTAAATCTAAACTTTCACCATGGAAGAATTAGACGAAGTCATAGATCATATTCAGTACAAAGACCTCAAAAAGGCTTGTTTGAACTTAGGTTTAACAGTATGTGAAACCCGACATGAATCCGTAGAAGTTATAAAGGTAGCCTATAACGATCAAAAAATTACTTTGAACAATCTCGCTAATGAATTACTTACTGCAATTGAAAAAAGAGATTCTGCTGCTCTGGCTAAGAAAGAAATCGCTCTCAAAGAGAACGAACAGTTTTTAAAAGCTGAGCAATTAAAACTTGAAGCTTTAAAACTAGATCATGCAGCCAAGGAGGCCGACAAGTGTCGCGCCCATGAGTTAATGTTAAAAGACACGAACGCCCAGAGAAGCGACGCCACTAGGGCACAAGAAATTCGTAGACCTGACCGCGAGTTGGAGCTAGCCAACAAACAAATTAAGCTAGCTAGGTTAAGAGCCGCTAACGGCAATAGTGATCCAAATCCAGTTTAGGTTTTTCCTAGTGTGGATTCCGGTCCTAGACCCGGAAAAATTTCCGATGCTATACGGTTGTTAAATAACTAGGGTCCGAAATCGGAAATTAATTCTTACTTAAAAATGTTTGAACGTACGTTAGAAACTCAACGAATTCCTAAGTCGGAATGGGTGGTAGGACTCCAACCCCTGTTCGGTGAAATTTTGGTAAAGGTGTGCGACCAAATGGAAGCAGTAGCAATTCACGATTATGACCAAGTTAAAATTAAATTACTTGAAAGGTTTGTGCAGACAAAAGAGTCAGTCCAATCGTCATTTCGTAGTTTAGAGAAACAACAAGACCAACCTTTTCACGAACACGCATTTGAGCTTCAAACTCTGTTCTCACAGTGGGTGTCATTAGCTGGCGTTAATGGTGATTACGGTAAATTGTCAAATTTGATGCTACTTGAACAATTCTACAAGTCTTGTCCTGCTGGCCTCCGGAAATGGTTACCGGACCAAATTAAATCTGGAACGTTAGCCGAGGCAGCTAAGTTGTGCGACGAGTATACTACTCGCAACCAGCAGATCTCTGCAGATCTTGCTAACAAAAGTGGCAAAGTGCAAGCTAGCACTCATTCAGGTAGTCAAGCTTCTAAAGCTTCTTCCAACACTAGAAATGGTAAAAAAAACCATAACTCCTTAGCTAACCCGGTTGCGACTAAGAATAATAACAGTGACAGCGTAACTAGCATAGATGCTAACGCTGATAGTAACGACAATGTAAATACTAACAATAGCAGCAGACCTAATGTTAGAACGTGTTTTGAATACGGTTCGGCCTCGCACCTCCGCAATCGTTGCCCCGAACTTAACAAAGCTTCTGCATCCGCAAATGCATGCTTTATCGTCGGTAAAGATGCCACTGAAATTTTAAAGCCCAGTACTTTAAACTGTACTATCGGTAAGCGTAGAACTAAACTCTTGTGCGATACCGCTAGCACAATCAATCTCAGTGCTAAACTCGCCAAAAAGTGGCCGCGTTTAAAGGAGGTAATTAGATGCAAGACTGTCTTACATGATCAAGAGGTTAAATTACAGCAGGTAAATTTAAGCCTAAAATTAACCAGTGGTGAAGTGCTAAAAACCTGAGTTTGTGTTTCTTTAGCAACTAGTTCCCCTTTTGATGTAATTTTGGGCGTAGATGGGATAACACAATTAAATAATTTATGCAGACCTAGCTTAAAAATTAAGCCAGGTAAATGTCCCCCTACAGAAATTGTTGCCAGTTTATCGTGCAAAAACCCCGCTGTAATTCCCAGCAAGCCGTGTCATTTGAAAGCTAGGTTTTCTACCGCTCGCTCATGCGTGAAGGAGCCAGTTAATCGGGACTCAATCAGCAGTCCAGTGATAAGTGCGCCACGCGCCAATCTCCACGGGAAGCAGATAAGATCCCTTGAGCCAGGCATGAATGAACGTAAAACTATTCTTGCTACGCCAGTGTCCCCTAACTTCTCAGAGTGGCTGGACTTGAGAAATAAACCTATCAAAGGTAAAATAAGACGAAGTTTTTCAACCAGTGATGTTAAACAGAGTTTAAATGTATCCGTTACACCGGAAGTGAACGAATACAGTTTCCCCAGTTGGATTACGGCACGCAGCCAGTCTAACCCTAACCTAAAGTTAGAAACTTGCAAACCTGTCCCTTAAGTGTTTTAATTTCTACCCAAAATTCAGTAGAATCAGTATGCCAGTGGTGTAAACACTTAAACAACGTTTTTTTTGTACATCCTAAAAAAATTGGGACCCGATGTTTTACTGTTGAAATCTATTGTAGTGGGGGTAGAAATGTTAAGCATTAGAGCTCCCAAACTAAATAGGTGTTCACAGTAGAAACGAAGGTTAAACTTCTAACCTAACCATAGTAAATAATGTCTTTATCAGTAAGGGAGTGAGTAAAACCTTTAAGTAGGACTCCAAACGTGATAACTAAAACTCTTATAGTTTTTTTTCCCTAAAATAGTTTTTTTTTGCAATCTTGTGTAAACCACCAAGATTAACCGAAGTAGGCTAACGTGTAATTTTTCTCCATGTTGAGTTTTTTTCTTGAAAACCTAACCAAATAGTTTTCTTCATAAGTGTTAAGCTGTAGTGAGTGTGGACCGCAACAAACATGGCTCCATCTAGGAACACCTAACCTAAACGTAAAAATTGTGTTTATTGCTTTCCTGTCTTAAATCTTCAAGACGGCTTCATTGTACAAACCTGGAAAGTTACTTTCAAATTCAGATACCATGAGTGGGCATTTTGTTTGGCCTAGAATGTGTTTTCTTAGGTTAAAAGTTGAACCAGTGGTGGAGCAAAAAAATTACTTTGCACCATTTATTTTGTGTAAATTTTCTTTAATTGTTAAGAGGTACGTTGTCAGGACAACCTCACTCAAAGAACTGTCAGCTTTTCCCCATTCGGACCTCACACCTAAATTTTAAGTACCAATGTTATTCTCCTGTCATTATCAACTCCTTCCTGTGTGGAAAGATTTTAACAGAGATTATACGACACGTAATTAATATTCATTAGGAATATCTATGGGAGTTTAGTGGTTCCTGGCTATCTCTTTAAATTTTCTACGAAATGGCTTTCTTTAAAAACAGCCGTCTGTCTCACCTCTGAGGGCAAAAGGTTGTTGCGTTATTATCCACAAAACCTCCCAGCATTGTATTTTGTATTTTTAAGTTATGGGACCTATATCAAAACCCTTCTGTGTTTAAAATGTCATGTAAACAAGTTGTTTGGTAACCTCAAACCATTCCAGTGGTAATCTGTTAACTTTAAATAGAGCTTATGGTTGCGCATGCGCTTATAGTACCCTCTATTCCGATCCTTATCGCAAGCTAGGTCCTGAGGAGTGCGCCCAGGGGTATTTTCTCGAGGTTTTCCCAGATAAAAAAAAAATAACTTTCTGTGCACGGCTGACTGGTTAGAGGATTAAATGTTACGACTACATCATTTAACGATTGCAAAACCCCTAACTTTGTTACTTATGGTCTAAAAACCAAAAATAGTGTTCTTTTATAACTTGTCACTAAGATTTACTCAAGTTAACTTTACCGCAAAAACGTCAGTCCCCCCCCCCCCCAAAAAAAAAGGGTAATTTTAATTTTGTGTAAAAAGTGTACCTTTAACTTGTTCAGATCCTGGGGTAGGAATAAGTATCCCAAACCTTTAGACTTCGCCTTTGTATTAAGGGAAGATGACAAGCTAAATAGGAGTTGTATTTCTCGATTTAGTTTAAAGATTGCTCAAATTTAGGTAATTTTTGCAACTTTAGATTACAGTGGCTTGGCAGCTGAGTGTTTTGCATACCTGTGTGCACTAACTTTATGTTTTAGGCTCTCATTTCGGGTTCAAAAGGAGCCCTAAGTGAAATCTCCCGCCGGGGGGCCTGTATAGAAGCTAGTCTTCACCCACAGATTTGAGAGGAGACCTTTGCTCAAAAGATCAAAAACCTGAGGGTTTATCGTTTTCACAACGAATATTTTTTTTCATTAGCACTCGTTAGGCCTATAACGGCCTCCGTCTTCAAAACACCATATCTTCAAGAAAAATGGACCAAAACGTTTGAAATTTGCGGCCCTTAATAGACCTACACTTTCCCAAGACTGCTGCGCAAACCGAACTTTAAATTTCCACTTGGACTTACACTGTAGCGGCCGAAGCTATGATTCTCAAGGTGCTTGTAGCCTCGCCGACATCAAGATGGTTTTGACCTTTAACTTCTAGTTGTGGTGGCGGTTTTTACTTTTACGGAAAACAGCACACGTATGCTACTGGCCCAGCATGGGTAACAGAGAGTCATTTGTCCTAACTGTAGGCTAACTAGACAACATTAAAGGGGGGTATTCGCTGCCACCAGGTGGGTGTTTCTAAATGCAGCTCTAAGTTTAATTATTAAGTGGTTTTCTTAAGAACTACAACTTCTACATTTAGTCAAACTAGCAGAAAAACAGGCGTTTTACAAACTCGTAGGTTTATTAAAAGGCAATTAAATATAAACAATTACATTTAAGATCAACTAGTGTCAGAACAAGAAAGCTTTAAATAAAAAGCACGGCGATTTTTACAACAGGAAAAATCAACAAGAATTTACATGAAATTCAACTCAAACTTCACACAACTGGGTGAAGAGTAAAAACTACAATTTCGATTAGAAAATGTTTGTGGGACCTCGGGAACCCGTTATAACATGCAAACCGCGGGAATTACATGAAATAAATCTATTTGTTGCAAACCGCGGGAATTACACACAAATAGTCAAGACTATGTTTCTTAAGTCCGACCTAAGATCAAATCTTCAAATCTGTAGATCCTTAGTACCTAGGGAAGCACCCGGAAAATACGTCGTCTAAATGCAGATTTAGTGTTTAGATTAAATTCATAATAATAAACACGGGAAACAAAAGCTGGTTTTTAGAAAGGGACCGTGAACCCTGACGTTATGGCGATGGGGGCCTAGAATGCCGACTATGGCTCCACCTCCATAATTCCCTCAAAGCTAAGGTTAGGTTAAGTTTAAAACTAAAATTTCGAATGGGATTTTCAAAAATTAAATTTTCTAAACTAACACTAGTCTAATACGAACCAACTACCTTTGCCCGGCATGGCAACATTCGGACGGGACATCTCCTATACCGACTGGCGTAGTCACCTCTGGCTTTGAGATCTGCTGAGCGTGTGCTGACGATTGCCTCGTGGGGCTCGGTTTTATGCTGGAGCAGAGGATTTTCTGGACCTTAGCGCGGACGCCGAGGAGAGCTACGGAGGTCTGATTGGCTGAGGGCCTTGAGAACAATAGAAAAGTCGGCAGCGCAAAGGATTTTTCGCTTGGCGCCGTTTGAAGGAATAGCTATGTACTGCGTGACAAAGAGAGGCCGGTAGAGTTAAACTCATTGTTTGGAACGTGAATAAGGCCTTTAATTACTACGGATTGTTTTCTTATTTATCCACGATGTTAAACATCGCGACTATTGAAGGAATGATCTCAATAAATTTGATTATTAACATTGGGATGCCAGGTTTACTTTGGGAAATTGAATGCCAAGTCGGTTTTGTTAGGAACAACAAAGTACAAACAGAAAAGGTGTAAACGGAAAGCTGCCTAAGCTCCGGTAGTTGGGATGGCAAAAGATTACGTTAAAAGATTATTATAAAATAAAAGTTAAGGTTACCAGCGAATGCTAAAACGCATTTTAAATAGTTGAGTTAATATTTATAGACGTAAAATTGGGTTTTTGGATGTAGGACATTTCTCAAGTGCATCTTAGATCGTCACCTTAGTTCTATTTAAGAAATATCAAAACAAAGTATCTGTACATTTGTTAGGGAGGTTAAGTACCTTCGTAGAGGAAGCTCCTCCCTCTAAAACACTAAACTAATGTTTTCGGCTTTATGCCTAAGTGAAAATGAAAGCATATACAAATTTTTACAAGTGGCGAAAATGGCGTCTCGTGCGCTACGGTGATTTTACGGCATCGGTTTCGTGCGTTTTTCTTAAGGATGCTGTGAAAGTTCTGGAAGGAATTTTCGTGTTCTGTTTGCGGGGGAAAACAGATAAAGTTCATGGCTATTAAGAGCTGTTTAGATGAGATGGATTGGTCCATTTTCTTGGAAGATACAGGCGTTTGAATTTCGGGGTTTTTCACGGCCGAGGCACCGAGAAAAAAAAAGTGTTCGTTGCCGTAAACGAAGTTTTCCCTCAGGTTGTTGATAGTTTGAGTTGAGGTATCCTCTCAAATCGGGTGAAGAACTCGGGCCTTCTTTACAAGGAATGAAAAGTATAATGTTTCAGACAAACATAGCAGTGTACCTGTGAACGAAACTGATAGGATTGACATTCAGAAAGTAGAGTCGGAATAGGTAAGCAAAAAAAAAAAGGAATTGACAGCACGATCGTTAAGTTGCGGCCTGTAATGCATGTATGTTGTCACCGGCATCCTAGAACGTCGAGAGAGGTGTCATCAGTTTATGGTAGGTTGTCCATCATGACATCTGAACTGGAGCAAAAACAAAATAGTCCGTCCTGCGATACGGAAGACTTGCCTTAAATGATCAGGTTACCCTTCACAGTTCACAGTTGTGCTAGCCAGGTGACATCACGCGAAAATATGCGTGGACATTCACCAACTAAAGGCCTTGAAAGTTGATCACGTACATTTGACATTTTAGTTAAGGCAATTTAGTTCAGTGAAAATGGGTCACCCCCAAACCGACATTGCTTCAAATCAACAACAGCAGAAAATCGCCAACATTGGGAGAGCTATTAATGTCTGCTTCTCCAAGACAGAATTTAACCGGACGCATAATGCAGTACCGTCAAGGCTGACGTCAGCCGACTCTTTTAGATCATCCTTTTATTCCGCAGCAGAATTTGGGCCTGATGATAAAAGTATATGGAATCTATGCAAAGTTTCGGTTTCCCCTTCGAGACATGGCAGAAACGGAAGGTATAAATGAAATGAAAGCAATTACGATTTGAAGGAATTGGTAAAGGAACGAGAGGAAAGATTTCATCATTTGAAAGAAAAGAAGGGAAGAAAAGAGTCGACCGTTTTTCCAACTTCAATGAAGATGACACAAGTTATTGGGGATGGGAATGGTCACGTACGCCTTCCCTTCCTTTTCCCTACTTCAACAAAAATTCGATTAGATAGATCAGGTCCTCAATAGTCTTTTCTCATCACACCATTTGGCCAGCAGCCTCATGGTTTCCGAACTTAATGAAACTGAAGAAAGCAGAACCTAATCCTCTACCACTGACAGAGTCTTTTTGATCCCAACACAGAGGACGGACGATCCACGCATCGGCAGTGATTCTACGCCTTCACGGGTCGTTACTTTGAGGAGCAACCTGACACGAGACTGTTTCTCTAGAGAGGTGGCGGACGTGTCTCCTTTAGCGCCCTCAAATATCAGCGGGGGAAATGTACAAAGGACAGCGGTCAAAGGAAATAGGACGGCGGTTAATTCTGTACTGACTTGCATAGGAAAGTCGACAGTGGTGGCAAATACAATGATTTCAAAGCTAATTGCAGCGTTGCGAGCGAGAATGCTTGACCAAAGACGAATAGGTTATTTCCAACCTGGGACCTCCCGCTGGTTCTGACCAGCTTAACTAAACCACCGTATGACCCACTGAGTACGGCGAGCACAGCCTTGTTGACAAAAAACTAGCTTTAGTCGCATTGGCGTCAGCGGTGCACCAAAGTGAGATGGCGGCGTTCGCTAGAGATGATGGTCTCCCTCTTCCCTAGAGACTGGTCATCAGTGTTGTTGGTGTTCCCAACGAATTTTAGAGTAAAAAATTCCAGACCTGTCACGACACCAAAGCCCATACCATACCATACCATACCATAGCGATCCAAGCACTTAATGGGAAAGTAACAAGAAGCGGTGGAGAGAAACTGCAGTGTACGATACGAACGCTCTGATACTACTTGGACAGGAAGGCGGAATCGGTCCAGAGAGTGCAACACGCAGCAGGATGTTCGCCACTGTTCGTGGACGTAGACACAACGTATGGGGAAGTGCTTCACAAACAAGTCTCGCCTTTCAAGCTAGGAACCTGGATAAGTCTGGTAATAAAGAGAGCGTACGAGCTGAGTCCAGCACATCCGGACTCTCCAATAGAGGTACAGGCACACGAGCAACGTGCCTTGTCAGCCTCCGGGGCCTATGGCTGTGGTACACCTCTGGACGAGGTAGTAGCAGCTGGGGCGTGGAGGAGTAAAAGTACCGTCATGAAACGTTACTTGCATGATATGAGTGGTGATGGTGGAATTGACATAGTAATGCAACACATCGTCGCTGGCTCAAGGGAGTGCCAGTCGGTTAAAGTGTGATGCACACCAAGTAAGGCCATTAACAGTCACACCGATGGAAAGCTAGATCACACACGGAAAGCTAAGGTCGTCATGGGTCTAAAAAGGCCTTTCAAACTATGTATCTATAATGGAAAGGAGAATTCAAAGATAATAACGAGGTGTTTAACTGTATGTTAAATTACTTTGACGAGAGGGCTTGTCCTTTCTTGTTTTGTTGCCCACCTCCTTTCCGACAAAGTCAGCGTGTATAGTGGAGGTAAGTATTTTGCAGATAGTAAGAAATGAAAATTTTAACTTGTTAAAATTGGTTTTTACTATCATAAAAATACTTACCTCCAGTAAAACCCGCCCGCCTTCCCGCTGACAGAACAAGAAAGGTTCCAAAAGCGAATGGGGATTTTCCCAGGAGGCAGGCGGCTGCAGCGGTGACGCTTGCAGTGCACCTGGCGTGAGATGCGGGCTACTGGCGTTGAATTCAATAAATTTAAGAAATTTGATTGTTTGAGCATGGGTAAAGCCGAATTCAGCGAATTTAGCATGTATACTGGAGGTAAGTATTTTTATGATAGTAAAAACCAATTTTAACAAGTTAAAATTTTCATTTTTTCAGGTATAAAGCCGACTAGCTTAGTGTTGTATTAGGAGGGGCTGTCAGTTGGCACTCAACCACATACATGTAAAAAGACGACCCACACTTAACGTTTTTATTTTATGCTAAAGGTGACGATTTTAGGAATCATGAAAACTGCGATTACACGCTTGTTATTATCTGCGGCTGCAATAATACTTTAATTCAAATGCGTTCTAGCATTTATACACAAGCTGATTTATTTAACCTTTTGCTTAGTGCTTTTAAAGCAATCGTTAACATAGTTTCTTCCCATGAAATCTACCTTGTCCAAAAACGACAAAATCTACAGTTAAAATTTACCGGACTTTTTCTTTGAAGTGTTTTATCTTGTATCTATTTCAGGGCTCCAACCATAGTAACCTCATCCGAATGTAAATAAAGCCTTTTCCTTCTATTAATCAAGCAATAACCATCAGATCAGAAACCATCCTTCTATTAAACTGTAATAACGATTTAAGCAGCAAACTTCGTCCCCCCCCCCCCAACCTTTAATAGTTGTGATGCATACATCGTAGTTTTATTAAAATCCAAGACCTTTTCACTTTGTTAATTGAGTAAAACTCAAACTGCACCTTCTCTACCAGGCCTACTATCCTTCAAACCGCGCCATACAATCCGTTTGTAAAACCGCCTGCTCCTTCCACTTTCTATTGTTCCCCTGACCCTCAGCCAATCAGGAGGGCATAGCTCTCCTCGGCATCCGCGCTTGGTCTGGCTGGATCCTCTCTGCCAGCATAAAAACCCCAGGCAGCTCTCAATTCTGAGCATTGCTCGCTCACTGATCTCAAAGGCTAGAGGGTACTACCACAGTTGGAGTGGAGATGTCATGCCGGTCCAAATGCTGCCAAGCCGGGCAAGGTAGTAGTTTTATAGGTAACTAGTTTAATTTTTGAAAGTATTCTTTTGGACACTAATTTCTAAATTTATAGTTCTTAAATTAAACTTCGGCATTTCGGGTCTAGAACTCCAATAACTTAAGGGTTTAAGGTCCCCTTCCTAAAAACCGTCTTTGTTTCTTATTTATGTTGAACTCGGTGTTCTTCTAAATAATCCAATGATCACTTAGTATTATCGTAGAGCAGAGACTTCTTTTGGGTTGTGTACCAGGATTTACTATTCGACGGAGTTTGATCCTTAGCAGTGGCTTTGGAAACAAAACTTAGGCTATTTTACAAATATAAGGTGCATTCAGTAACTTAAACAACAACAAACTTTTTCTATTCGAAATTTCATTTTAGTGTGAACTTATAAACTTGTTCAATCACCGATATTAGTGTAAATCATCGTGTGCTTTTAATTTAAAGCTTTCAAGAATTATTTTTGTAACTACGTACTAGTTTCCAAATATAAAGGGTGAAGTTAACATGTCATATTAAAAACCAAGAGTTGACTTATAGTCGATTTAATTGCACAAGTTAAATAACTAAAAACCATTTTTATTCAAACTCTTAGCCAGGCAATTAAACACCCATCATGGTGGCAGTGAAACCAATGATAGTACTAAAACTTAGATAGGACACAGACGTTCCCCTCCTAGCCGTGCAGTAGACACTGAATACTTTCTACGAATTCGCAACTACACCAGATGTCGGTGCCTATCTGACAAGCACCTAAGGAAGAAAGGTAGCGCCACTACAAAGAATTATTTGCAGAAGCAGGTAACTAGTTTTGGTGAAAGTTATACATTTTTCATAACATTTGCGGCCGACAAACGGGAATAAAACATATCGTTCAAAAGTGTGTAATCCAACATGCATGTGAGGTTAAGTGCCGACTGACAGCCCCTCCTATTGACACAACTAAGCTAGTGTATTTAGGCTTTTTGCCTGACATAAAATCGTAAAAATAAATACAAATGTACATGAGTTTTGAATAACGGCGACTGGAAGTTGTGAGCGCTACGGCCCAGTTTGAAGAGTTTTTCAAATTGATGTGGAGAACAAACGGTGATGAATTTCACAATTCTGTTTCCGCAGGATTTTAGCAGAAGTGTAGGGCTATTAAGGGCTGCAAAGATGGGTCGTTTTAGTCCATTATTCGTGAAGTTATGCTTGTTTGAAGTGCAAGATCTTTTGGCACTGGAGTGCCAAAGAAAAAGAAAATGTGTTCGTCTTGAAAAACAAGGGTGTTCCCTGAGGTATTTGATTGTTAGAGTCCGGGTATCCTCTCCAATTCGGTGTTCTGGCCTAAGCCCTTTACATCATGAAGCACTTACACGACCCCCCCCCCCCCATTGGAGATCCCCTAATGTTGTTATTTTGACATTTGCACGCTCATTTGCCCCCCCCTTCAGTTTTTAGACCCACCTTACTGTTGTTAATTTGTCATTTTTACCGCTCCGGTGCATTCGAAAACTCATAAAGCACAATGTGAAAACTCGTAAAGCATTTGCACGACCCCCTTGGATGTCGTCACTTCCGGTTTTGGTTAGGTGACTTCCGCCACAACGTCACTTCCGGTTCTGGTTACGCGACTTCCAGTATGGCACCACATGACTTCCGGGTTGGGGGTGTCTGTCTATGGCACCCATATCGTGAATTCACAATTGGAGGTAGCATTAGGACACACTTAGGTAGCAAAAAGCTATCTCCCTCCCAACCGATGACCTTGACCCAAGATGGTGGGCGGTCATCTTGGAAAATGGCAGCACTTCCGATTTACATGGCCGCCGCCATCTTGGATGACATCGCTTCCGGTTGCAGTTACTTATTCGTCATTAGCCGGGTGGGGGGTGGGGTTGTCTGTGTGGGTCTGCCATATCTCTAATTCTACTTTACTGTGCAAGCCTATCAGCCTGTTAGGCAGGGAATCCTGCAAACGTAAGCCGCCCGGATTAATAAATGAACCCACTCGTTAAACACAATCGAACCTTGGCTCAATTCTGGCCGACGAATATTATAAGTTATCGTTGTAACCACCGAAAAACGCCCGTTTTCCGGAAAATTTGAAGTTTTTTTTCTTGAAGCATCCAAATGCCTCGTCGAGGCATATCCAGCAGTTTTTGCAATAATGGTCCGATTCTTAGAAACTCTTCGACATTTAATAGCCTGTCCAAATACAAGACTCTTGGGGAAGCCCAAATCCGGACTTTCCATCTGAAAAACTCTCACAACTACATTTGAAGATCACCTCAAAACCAGCAGCGCTACTTCATCATGGCCGCCATTGTAATAAAATGTATTTGTATATTTTGATTTTATCACTCTTCTTTTCGGGCATAAAGCCCCAAACTCTAGCTTAGTTGTATTTTAGGAGAAAGGCACTGAACCTTGTGCCCATGTACTGACAACCATTTTTGAAGTGTGATATTTTTTATTGTGTTTGAACGATCGCAACTACTATGTCAAACATTGTCCGTTAACTTTAGGGTTCAAACCTCCACTTTAACTTTATGCGTTTTAGCATACCATCAAGCATTATTCATCATTTATTTAGCCTTTTACAATAATCTTTTGCCCCCAGAAACGCTGCCATTAGTCCAAGTAATTAGACATCGGCATTCTACCGGACACAAATTTTAGTGTATATATGTTTATTTTAGTTCTCCTCTCAGCCCGACTGGACCCAACTAAACACTGCTACTGGCTTGAACTACTATTAAAACCAAAAGAATTCTTAAAAAGATCTGTTTAACCCATTTCCGAAAGTCAAACTGTGCAAAAACTTCGAAAACCCCTTTTTGCCCCCCTCCCCAGCCAAATCTAGTTGTGGTGTATAACACTGCAGTTTACAGTTGAAGCTTGTTTAATTTAATAGTAATGTTCTCTGCATTACCCAAAGCCTAGTAATAAGCTTTAACAAGAGCCAAATCACGTTGCAAACATGTAAATATTCAATCCGTAGCCAATAATTCAAAATAATGGCCTATTTCCCAATGTTCAATTGAGTAAAACTCAAAACAGGCCTGTCTTTTCCGTTTACATGTCCCTACTCCTTCAAACGGCTCTGCACCCAGTCCCTTTGTTCAACCGACTTCTCCTCCCACTTTCCATTGTTCTCGAGGCCCTCGTCCAATCAGACCCCCGTAGGTATCCTCGGCGTCCGCGCCAATGTCCGGTAATGTGTATATAACCCCAGCCCCAGAATCCCTCGTTAGCACAGCTCACAGATCTCAAGCTAGAGAAGGGTCACGCCAGTCGGGAGTGGAGACGCCGTGTCCGTGGGATGCCATGCCGGGCAAAATGGCAGTGGTTCGTATGTTTGTTGTTAGCTTTTGAAAATTTAATTTAGGACCCCCAAGTCTAAATTATTAGTTTAAAAACGTAACTTAAACTCTCTCTAGCTAGGGAATAGTATGGTGGTGACGCCTGTAACGGCATCTTAGGTTTCTCACCCCATAACGTCAGAGTGGTACTGTTTCTAAAAACCAACTTCTTTCTTATTTGTTTTAAACATTAATTCAAATAACTGACGGTTTGATCTTTGTGTGGGATTCATTGGTAATTCACTCCAGACGGAATTTATAAGTAGCCGAGGCTTTTATAATTTGAGGAGTTGACTTAGAAACAGCTACTCTGGGAGGTTTAAGGCTCTGTTTTATCACTTAGAAACATAACTGTGAAACGGTTGATCTTTCATGCGTGTTTGAAACATACTGTTTGATAGATTGTCACCAGCCGAGGCTGTTCAATCTTGCGGACGACTCTGCGGAGCGTTCAGTATTGCTTTTTCTATTCGAAAAATTAATTGATTGTTTTATTCTGAAACACAAACGTCGTTTTAGTCAAAACTTGTGAAACCGAATTACATGTTGTAAATTCAAACTTTGTGCTTTTAAATACTTTATTTCAAAAGCTTTCGTGCAAACTAAATGTAAAGTGTGCTTTTCATTCTCTGTTGTTAAAATAAAACCAGGAGTTTTAAACTTCAGTTCGTTTGCTAATTGATTTACTGTTTAGGTGTAAATAAATATGTAAACCATTTTTAGTTTAGCTCTTTGTAAACGGTTAAATTTCCATCGCTGGTGGCAGTGAAATACCAGCAGTATTAAGGTTAGGCCTCTTTAATTTAGGACCCTGCGCTCCATCCCCCATGGGACAGTAGCCCTTGCTGTGCTTATGCCGTAAAAGTCGCAATAATCACCGCAACACCTTAAGCTGAATCTCCGTGTCAAACCAGGAAACCGGAGGCGCTACAAGCACCTGAGCCGTCGTAGCGTCCGCCGTTACAACATCGTATTTCCGATTTCAGTTGGGAGGCGGGGTGTAAAGATTGGTTAGGCGAACCGGCACCAAAAATCAAAAACTCGGGGAATCTATTTTTTTATCCCTTGGCGCTCACGAGCGCTGGGCCTAGTGTTCACCTCCAACTTTAAAATTCTCTGTCTTCATGGAAAATGGACTTAAACGACTCTGGTTTTCAGCATTTAATAGACCTGAACTTTATCTGTGATCCTACGAAAACAGAACTTCAAATTTCCACTTACTTCAATCTCTACAGCAGTTTAAAAAAATGCTCAAACTTAGCGCAGACGGAAGCAATTTCCGTCGCCATTTTCTGCAAACATGTAAATATTTACTTGTACTTTCAAATTTGGTTCCAGGCATAAAGCCGACTAGCTTAGTGTTGTTCTAGGTTACATGTTTTGTCACCTTTTATCTTACTAAGGTGACGATTTTAGCAACTATGAAAACTTTGACTACACTCACGATATTATTTCCGGCGGCGATAATACATTTAAATTTTATGCGTTATAGCATTTCGAACACAAGCTGGTTTATTTTAATCTTTTACCTAGGCTTTTATAAAAGCAATATTTAACGTAACTTTTTCTCGTGAACTGTACCTTGTTCAAAATGGCAAACACAACTTTTACTGGACATTTTTTTTACTATATCTTGTATTTTTATTTCAGGGCTCCGACCATAGTGATCTCAATCTGAAAGCAAAATAATAGCCTTATTTCTTCAATTAAAAACCGTTTAATTAATTTTGGGCATCAAACTTCGTCCCCCCCCCTCTTTCAATAGTTGTGATACGTAATATTGTAGTTTTTATATTTTATTTTATACGCCTATTCATGTTATGAGTTCCAAACCCAGTTGCACTTTCAAAACATGGCCTCTAATGCCCAAAAGTCGGCAATTACCTTTGCACTTCAAGCTCCTACAATTCCCGTCCAACTAAAATGCAGTATTCACTCCCCCTCCACTCACAGTGCAAAGCTACCCTGCCCGTCCGCGCTGCCATGCCCACTTCCGGCATTGACAGCCTGGCCGGTCTGAGTCAGTCTCCTCCTCCCGAGGTCTCCCTCTACCCCCCCCCCCCTACCCCGGCTCTCCTACAGGACTGCGGTTTCCCACTACCTGGCTGCCAAGCAGCAGGTATAAAACTCGACCCCAGTAGGCAATCGTTAGCGTAGCTCAAAGACTCAGAGGCTAGAGGTCACTATGGCGGTCGGAGCAGAGATGTCCTATCCAGCGTTGCCATGGCGGGCAAGGTGTAAACGAGCGCCAGCGAAAAACGCCTGTTTTTCAAAAATGAAATTTTTTTTTCTCGAGGCACCCAAATGCCTCGCCGAGGCATATCTGGCCGTTTTCGCAATAATGGTCCGATTTCCACAAACTCTTCGACATTTAATAGCCTGTCAAAATACTAGACTCTTGGGGAAGCCCAAATCCGGACTTTTGTAACGGCGGATGCTACGACGGAGTAGGTGCTTGTAGCATCGCCGCTCGCCTGGTGTAACTTGATCTTCTTACTATTACTTTGGGGTACTTTTTGTTTCAAATAAGCACAACAGCTACAGTCCCGGCGTAGGGAATGGAGCTACACATGTCCTAATATTGTAGGCTAACTGTAATAATAAGCGGTAACGCTGCCACCAAGGTGGGAAAATTAGGCTAGCTAAGCTAAGTTTAAGAGAATTGTCTTAATTTCTTACTTCTAGCGAACGATAGACGAGTAAACCAACTGGGTTTTAAACTCCTGGTTTTATTTTTAAACAAACATGTTAAAAATCAAAACGCACTTTACATTTACATTTGGCAAATTTACAACTGGATTAGTTTATAAATAACACGGGGAATTTACAATAAAATTCAACACTAGAACAAACACGATGTTCAGTTAAAACATTTTCAAATAGAAAAAGTGATTTGTATAGGCACAAGGGGATTTCGCAAAAGAGCCCTCTAAATTACAAACAGCCTCGGCTGATATATAATAGTAGACCTAGTTTTACAGTTTTGTTTCAACGTGTATACAGCAAAGCATTAAACCTCCCAGAGTTGCTGTTGATAAGTCAACTCCTTAAATTATAGAGCCGCGGCTACCTATAAAGTGGATCCGAGCGTTTAAGCAATGGAAACCCCACGAAGATCAAACCGTCCTTTGTTTACATTAAACTGCGTTTAAAGAAACGATGAAATAAAGCTGGTTTTTAGTAAGGGACCGTGAACCCTTAAATTATGGCTGCCAACGTCCGAAATGCCGTTTGGCTTGACACTCCATAAATTTACTTTCTAAAGCTACGAGGTTTAGTTAAAATTAAACTATAAATTTTGACGTAAAGTCCAAAAAATAAACTTTTAAAGCTAAAATAAGTACGATACGAACCACTACCTTTGCCCGGCATGGCAACAATCGGACCGCGGCATCTCCACTCCCGACCGGCGTAGCGACCTCTAGCTTTGAGAATCCTTGAGCTGTGCTGTGCTAACTATACTCTACTGCGTCTGGGTTTTTATGCCTTCTGCTTGGCAGGCAGGTAGAGGGTTAGCGCAGACCTGTAGGAGAGCGACGGAGGGGGTGAGTGGGGAAGAGGTGGACGCTTGGAGGAGGAGAGACAGACCAAAATCGGCCGCGCTGTCATTACCGGAAGTCGGCCATGACAGCGCGGACGACCGGGGTAGCTTGAGCGCTCTGACTGGCTGACGGAATTGAAGCAGTGTTTTGGTTGGATAGATTCGAATTGACAAAGGGAATTGCCGACTTGGAAACTTAGAGGCCTGGCTTTGAATGTGCAAGTGAGTTTTCAACTCATAACAACGTGATTTTTAGGCCTATTAAAATAAACTACGACGTTAGGCATCACAACTATTGAAGGAGGGGGGGGGGGGAACGAAGTGTTTTGCACAGAATAAACATTTGACTTTGGGAAACGGATTGCTATACACAAGGCATGTTTTTAACGAAGGAAAGCTAGTTTGTTTACGTTTTTAGAGGTTCACTACGGTCGGAGTTTGGATGGAGATGCTATAAAAAATAAACATAAAATCATACACTGGGTCCACGAAAATATACAAACATAAACATTGGAACTCCGGTAGGGTTCATGGCAAGAAGTTAAATTTACCAAAATGCATTAACCCCTTGGCGACCAGCCCCAGAAAACGATGTTGTATCCCAGAAACCAGGTTTTTTGTAGCGCAGGAAAGCCCCCAAAATAAGTGCAAAAACAAATGTCGTCGCTTACCTTTTTTTGATGTAGCTGTTGAAATTGATTTTAGTCTTTTAATCCAAGGCTTTTTACACATTGCACATAAATCCACATTACACATCGCTGCACATTTTCTGCACATCACTACACATCACTGCAGAATGATGCACTACGAATCAGTGGATTGTACCACAAATGGTGTAGGGCTTCCTACTAATTTAGGCCTACATATACAAAATTTACTGCATTTTACTGCACATTTTTCACTACACAACACCATGCAGCAGTAAATTACTGTGCAAGTAAAAATCATGGCACAATATTCTTGCTGTTTTTGGAACAAATTCACTTCACATGTTTTGAATATTTTCCTCGTGCTGATAAAACTTCAAAATAGATATAAATCGATTTCTGCTCATCACTTCTTTTACGTAACAAGGTGGGCCAGTCACAAACAAACTTTTAGACCAATACTCATCAATTTTTGGCAGTTTAGTAAGCTTCATCAGAAGCATAAGTACAAGAAAAACTGTCATATCTGGGCCACTACGATGCGGTCACTTCAAACCTTTCTTTTGCTGGATTGGTGGCAAAATACGCAGCTGCTCGTCTGTTTGTCCAGTCGCACAAATATCCAATGATTTTGTCCGTCATAAACACTTTCAAACATTCTATTGGGGTTCTCAATAAAGAAATCCCGTAGCTGGATGAAACCCTTCGTACAGTGGTGTGAAGTCGGTCACACTTTCTCTACGGCGATCACCAAACGGATCACTGAGCATTTCTCAGCCGTCAACAACAACAGCCGAATTTTGCGCTGCATCGTAGTCACTTTCGCGAAAACTTTCATCCTCTGAATTGCTAACTTCCAATCCATCCCAGTAAATATCATTTACGTCCCCTTTAGAACTGTCCTCATCACTCATATTTCAAATACAAAACTAAACTACACAAGTAACTGTATTACGAGCCGCTGCATAACAAGCGAAGGATGTCCGAAACTCCCGCTAGATAGGCCTAAACTCTCACTTGTTACGACGTCAGCAATCGATGACGTTTACAACGATTCGTCTCTACGTTTCGACCACATTTTGTTTACGTCATGATCACGTGATTACAAGACAATATATTTAGAAGATGTACCACAAGCCACGAGGCTTTGTTTCTGCCGAACCAGACTTCCCTCTGACGTAATAAAACTCCACACAAGCTGAAGAGCTTGACTACGAACGCATGCTCGTAGTGGTTCATTCATAAGACGCGCCGTACTACGAGCATGCGTTCGTAGTGGTCGCCAAGGGGTTAAGTGCACAAATCAAAAGATTAAATGTTCCAGCTAGTTTTTAAAGGGCTAAGTGCAGTTTAGGTTAGAATTTAAACTGGTTTGAACATCGGACATTTTTCATAAATAAACAAAGTCGTCACCTGTTACAAATAAAAAATATCGTGTGTTGGCAATATCTAAAACACAACTAAGCTGAAAGTGTTTCGGCTTTATGCCTAAAAAAAATATACATTATTTACATTTTTAAGTGAAATCGCCATAAAGACGATTGTTCTTCTGGTGTGGAAGAATGCTGCCCTCAGGTTTTTTTCTTCGGTGGTGTTGAGGTGTCCTCACCACGAGCGTCTGATACGAGACCGCGTTTACAAGTTAAACAGTTAAATCCACCGTTGGTGGCAGCGATACCGATAGTTTAAGGTTAGACCTCTTTAATTAGGACCGGCGCTTCATCCCCCATGCTGGGACAGTGTCCATGCTGTGTTGAATAACGTAAAAAGTCGTCATTAACACCGATTAACCTCAAGCTGAAACTCCACGTACACCAGGGAAACCGGGGGCGTTACAAGCACCTAAGCCGTCGTAGCGTCCGCCGTTACAAAGGTAGTAGTTGTTGATAGTAACTAGTTTAAATTTAATTTAATTTTTGGAACAGCCTTTCTAAATTTTTAGTCATAGATTTTAAACTTCTAGCTTTCGAGTGAACTTATGGGTAGCCAAACGCCATCGGCATTTCTGGTCTAGGGCACCCATAATTTAACCCTTTAAGGACTGCATGCACGCTAAGAACTTATAACTGACTTGTAGAAAAAATATCGCAGCATCTCGCGCAGTTGACGTAAGGGAATGAAACCTGTTTCATTTTTATCCTTAATGATCTGGTTTTCATATCTCGGTTTAAATTTTACTGTAATTGGCTGGAAGTTTTCAATATGACTTGTAGAAGAGCTGTAAACAATGATTATACAGCGGGCGCATTCGGGCGCACCCGTCCTTAAAGGGTTAAGGGTTTTTAGGTCCCCTTCCTAAAAACCGGTTTTTTTTTTTTCTATTTATGTAAACTCAGAGTTTACTAAATAATCAAAGATCACCGAGATCTAGTATGTGTTATCGTTGAAGCAGGAGTCTTTAAAAAGGTAGTTTTCCTTATAACGCTAATCTAGATTCAGTGTGATAGATTACAGTGATTTTAGTGCAAGAGTTGCTAACTTCGTTCAAACGACTGTTTTACTAAATGTAAGAATCATCATGTAATTCAGAAGGTTGTGATAGCCTAACCCGACTTTTCTAGTCCAAATTTGTTGTGAACTTTAATTGTAGTTCTTTGCCGATTTAAATGTAAATCCAGTGCTTTTAATTCAAAGCTCCCAGTTTTTTTTTGTAACCAACTAGTTACACGTGTGTTGTACAAATCACTTGTCTTGTTTAATTAAAACAGAAAAAGTTGTTTTAAATGACAGTTTGACTTCCGAGTCCGATTTAATTTGCAAGGGTTATTTAATTACAAAACAATTTTTATTTTAACTCTTAAGTAGGCAATTAAATTAACCACCCTTCGTGGTGGCAGTAAACCGTGATAGATAGGTCATAAAAGTTTAGTTAGGACGTTGACGCTCTTCTCCTAACCATGCAGTAGACACGCTATGCTGTTTTCCCGAAAAAGTAAAAAAGCCACTTATGATTTATTCACTACAAACTACAACTTCGCCAGATGTCGGTGCTAGAGACAGTAGGCACCTCAAGACCCTGTAAGCGCCGCTACAGGGGAGAGCACTGTTGTTGTTAGTCCTAGGCCCCAAAACTTGAAGGGGGGGGGGGGGGGGGGGTTGTTCCGGGAGGGGACTAGCTGTGTGCCAACCTCCACTAGAGAGATCAGTGGTCCGCCCCTCCCAACTGCCAGGTTAGACATCAATGTCTGGTGATGTGTCATAGCATCGTTTTTCGAGAGACTTTCTGAAGATGGAGAACGGTTCTTCTCTAAAATTAGACAGTTACACTGTTGCACTATTTTCGCCAGTGGTTGAAAAAGTGTCTTGTGCCCTTAAGATATCTTCGAATTTCCATTGGTCTTGTTGCTAACCGATTTTTCATATAGTAGCTAAGTCAATCCACATCTGATTCTGAGTGTGTGTATTGTATTAACCAATATAATAATCTAGAAATTTTTTTCAGTGTTGTTATTTACGGATTTGTTCAGCTAATGCCACACCACAATTTTCCGTTCAACGATTGCCTTTTCTTTGGAGCACTTGTCTCTGCTACTGATCCAGGTACACGTTCTTATTATAATAGTTATTGTAGTTGTTACTTCATTAATTCATTCATTCATGTTGAAGTTAAGCCACTTATTATTGATTTGCTTATTTTGTGGTTTATTAAAACATTAAGACCAGAGTTAAGTAAAATCATGTTTATTACTATCCGCAAAATACTGACCTTCAGTAATTTATGCGAAAATCGCTATTTTGGCTTTTTCATTGCCCAAGAGCAAACAAAATAATCTTATTTTGTTGTCCTCGTGAGTTTTCCCCTCTGCCCGCCAGGCGCGCTGCTCTGTTATCCAAAGATGCATCCGCCATTTTGGATCGTTCCCCACAGTCGCTTGGGCACGTTGGAAGTCAACGTGTTTGGTTTTTGAGCTCAGTGAATTATGGCATCCGTGAGTAATGAAGAGCAGAGGATACGTGAAAAAATCGAATCTGGAATGTACGCAACGTGCACGTGCCTAAAAACTCCACAGGATTTACACCCTTCGTGCAGAAAATGCAGGGATTGCGACTTCGTAAATAAGGTCTGTGAATTATGCTCACTACACGAGGCTGCCTCCATTAAACATGTGCTACGCGCGTGGCATAAGACGGACAACAAGAACAGAAATAAAGACCGGAAAGGGGGTAAGATTAGTTTAGACGATCGTTTAAAACGGATGGGACTTGATCCAAATGCGCCTGCGGTTTTTCTGGAATCATCTAGCGAAATTTCCACACCCGATTTCGAAGGGTTTACCCCGGCCGATCGCACTACTTAAGAGAACAATACGTTGGGTGCGGTCGTTTTGGCGGCTAGAGATATGGCGGCGGTAACGGCAAATGCAAAGGCCGATGAATCAAGGGCGAGAATTACGGAAGACGTGAATAAATCCCTTGATGTTAAGATTGGCACCTTAAAAGTAGATTTGTTAGCATCCTTTGCGGAAATGTTGAAACAATATAATACAAATAGTATCCCGGCAACGATTACTAAGCCTGCAATTAGTGTACAGGAATTAGCTAAGAAGGTGCAGGTAATTCCGATAGACGATTCCAGATCGTCTAACATTTCAAAAGTAAGCAAGGACGGCACGGCCGGGACGGGAAAGTTAACTGCCGCTCCGAATTCGGGAAATCAGAAAGCAGACAGGAAAGTTTCACATAGTAGTAGTGGGAAAATTGGTGATGGGGTGAAACACAAATCTGGTGTAGCAAAGTGTAGTGGTAATAATTACACACCTAGCGGTCGTCACACGGACGGAAAGGCTGTCGGTGACGACCGCAGGATTAGAGCCGACACGATTGTTGGAAGTGAAGTTCATGTGTCAAAACACCCGTCCGCACCCGAGAAAAAGGTAAGCGGACAGGGGAAGGGCTCGGAATCACACAAAGGAAAGGTGCAGTTGGACCCCGGCAAAACGAGAAAAGTGGCGCCGGAGGGTGATAGATTCATGGAATTTATGGAGAAGGCTAAATCCATGTGGGTGGACGATAGAGCGTCACCGAGTGACTCGCTACGCAGCAGTTCGTCGGAACGCAAGGGGGCGCCGGTGTAACGGCGAACGCTACGACGGCTTAGGTGCTTGTAACGCCCCCGGTTTCCCTGGTGTACGTGGACACCAGCTTGAGGTTAATCGGTGTTAATGACGACTTTTTACGTTATTCAACACAGCATGGACACTGTCCCAGCATGGGGGATGAAGCGCCGTTCCTAATTAAAGGGGCCTAACCTTAAACTGTCGTTATCGCTGCGACCAACGGTGGATTTAACTGTTTTACTAGCTAAAATTAAAGATGGGCTACATATTTATTTTACACTAAAATACAATTAATCAAATCTAGCAAATGACTGAAGCTTAAAACTCCTGGTTTTATTTTTGCGACAGAGAATGAAAGTACACTTTACATTATTGTTGGCTTCTGAAAGCTTTTGATTACCAATTAATTAAAAAGGCAACAAGTAGAATTTACAAAAGTAGCAATTCACAAGTCAGACAAACACACTTGGTTTGAATAAAAGTTTAAATTTTCACAATAGAAAAAGTAATATTAGGTGCTCCCGGAGACACCCACAAGACTCAACAGCCGCAACTGATAAAAGTCTGACAGTGTAACGGCGGATGCTACGACGGAGTAGGTGCTTGTAACATCGCCGGTCGCCTGGTGTAACTAGATCTTCTTACTATTACTTTTGGGTACTTGTTGTTTCAAACAAGCACAACAGCTACAGTCCCGGCGTAGGGAATGGAGCTACACATGTCCTAATATTGTAGGCTAACTGTAATAATAAGCGGTAACGCTGCCATCAAGTTGGGAAAATTAGGCTAGCTAAGCTAAGTTTAAGAGAATTGTCCTAATTTCTTACTTCTAGCGAACGACGGACGAATAAACCAACTGGGTTTTAAACTCCTGGTTTTATTTTTGAACAAACATGTTAAAAATCAAAACGCACTTTACATTTACATTTGGCAAATTTATAACTGAATTAGTTTATAAATAACACGGGGAATTTACAATAAAATTCAACACTAGAACAAACACGATGTTCAGTTAAAACATTTTCAAATAGAAAAAGTGATTTGTATAGGCACAAGGGGATTGCGCAAAAGAGCCCTCTAAATTATAAACAGCCTCGGCTGATATATAAAAGTAGACTTGTTTTACAGTTATGTTTCTACGTGTAACAGCAAAGCATTAAACTTCCCAGAGTTGCTGTTGATAAGTCAACTCCTTAAATTATAGAAGCGTCGCTACATATAAAGTGGATCCGAGCGTTTAGTCGATGGAAACCCCACGAAGATCAAACCGTCCTTTGTTTACTTTAAAATGCGTTTAAAAAAAACATAAAAATAAAGCTGGTTTTTAGTAAGGGACCGTGAACCCTTAAATTACGGCCGCCAACGTGCGAAATGCCGTTTGGCTTGACGCACCATAAATTTACTTTCTAAAGCTACGAGGTTAAGTCAAGTTTAAACTATAAATTTTGAATGTAAGTCCAAAATTAAACTTTTAAAGCTAAACTAAGTACGATACGAACCACCACCTTTGCCCGGCATGGCAACAATCGGACCGCGGCATCTCCACTCCCGACCGGCGTAGTGACCTCTAGCTTTGAGAATCCTTGAGCTGTGCTAACGAGTGAGTCTGGGTTTGGGGTTATATACTCATTACCGGAAGTTGGCGTGGACGCCGAGGATAGCTGCGGAGGGGGTGAGCAGGGAAGAGGAGGCGGACATCTTGGAGGAGGAGAGACTGACCTAGATGGGCCGAGCTGTCACCGGAAGTTGGAACTACCGGAAGTTGGAGTCGCAGCGCGGACGACCGGGGTAGCTTGAGCGCTCTGACTGGCTGACGAAATTGAAGCAGTGTTTTGGTTGGATGGATTCGAATTGACAAAAGGAATTGCCGACTTGGAAACTTAGAGGCCAGGTTTGAAAAGTGCAAGTGAGTTTTCAACTCATAACAACGTGATTTTTAGGCCTATTAAAAATAAACTACGATGTTATGCATCGCAACTATTGAAGGAGGGGGGGGGACGAAGTGTAATGCACAGAATTATTATTCGACTTTGGGAATGAAACTGCTATATACAAGGCATGTTTTTAATGAAGGAAAGCTAGTTTGTTTACGTTTTTAGAGGTTCACTACGGTCGGAGTTTGGACGGAGATGCTATAAAAAATAAACATAAAATCATACACTGGGTCCGTGAAAATAAACAAACATAAACATTGGAGCTCCGGTAGGGTTCATGGCAAGAATTTAAATTTAACAAAATGCATTAAGTGCACAAATAAAAAGATTAAATGTTCCAGCTAGTATTTAAAGGGCTATATCACAGTTTAGGTTAGATTTTAAACTGGTTTGAACATCGGACATTTTTCATAAATAAGCAAAGTCGTCACCTGTTACAAATAAAAAATATCGTGTGTTTTCAACATCTAAGACACAACTAAGCTGAAAGTGTTTCGGCTTTATGCCTAAAAAAAATATACATTATTTACATTTTTAAGTGAAATCGCCATAAAGACGATGCTCTTCTGGTAGGTAAGAGTGCTGCCCTCAGGTTTTTTCTTCGGTGGTGTTGAGGTGTCCTCACCACGAGCGTCTGATACGAGACCGCTTTTACAACAGTATGTTTCTACATGATCAACCGTCCACAGTTATGTTTCTAAGTTTTTCAAGTACAAAAAGATCAACCTCCCTTAGTTCCCTCGAGAACTGTTACTAAGTAATAAAAAGCCCGGCAATTTTACACTTAGGCATCAGTTTGTTTTAATTTGACTTCCACAAAGATCAAACCGTCATTTAGTTTAGATTAAAAATCCATTTAAAATAAACTGGAAAAGTTGGTTTTTAGTAAGAGAACCACTCTGACGTTATGGGGTGAGGAAACCTAAGATGCCGCTACAGGCGTCTCCACCATAATTTTCCCTAGCTAGAAAGTTAAAGTTTACGTTTTTAAACTAAAATTTAGAATATGGGGGTCCTAAACTGAACTTTCAAAAGCTAAACTATAACATACGAACCACTACCATTGTGCCCGGCATGGCATTCTCCGGACATGGCGTCTCCACTCCCGACTGGCGTGACCCTTCTCTAGCTTGAGATCTGTGAGCTGTGCTAACGATTGAGTTCTGGGGCTGGGGTTATTTACACACTACCGGAAGTTGGCGCAGACGGGGGTCTGATTGGTGGAGGGCCTCGAGAACAATGGAAAGTGGGAGAAGAAGTCGGTTGAACAAAGGGACTGGGTGCAGAGCCGTTTAAAGGAGTAGGGACATGTAAAGACGGAAAAGATAGGCCTGTTTTGAGTTTTACTCAATTGAACATTGGGAAATAGGCCTTTACTTTGTATTATTGGCTACGGATTGAATATTTACATGTTTGCAACGTGAATTGGCTCTTGTTAAAGCTTAATACTTTGGTTTGGGTAATGCATAAAGCATTACTATTAAAGTTTATAAGCTTTAACTGTAAACTGCAGTGTTATACACCACAACTAGTTTTGGCTGGGGGGGAAATTGAGGATTCGAAGTTTTTGCACAGTTTGACTTTCGGATTGGGTTTGAACAGACCTTTTATAAACATCTTTTGGTTTTTAATAGTAGATCAAGCTATCTGTAGTGTTTGAAAGGTCTCAGTCGGGTTTAGAGGAGAACTAAAACATATACAGAGACAGTGATTTTCCGCGTCCATCAATCACAACATTCTGCGGGAAGAAATTGTTGTTTTCCGCAGCCAAATAAAAAAAGTTATATTAAAGAGAAAAAAGTTAAATTTTGGTGTATGCTCGGTCGCTTAACTGCTAAAAAGGTGTAGTTGTTTGTTCACAACGATGTGTGTGCATCTCAACAATATAGAATTCACATAAAAGTTTAAATTTATGCTTACACCTACTATTATGAATACCTAATTGTTGAAAAAAGCCCAAAATAAGACCAAATCCGTTAAAATCCGCGACTATTTGGGATTTCCGCGAAAATTAAACTTTCCGCGATTTTTAAAATGGTCCCGCTCATGGTAAGGTTGGTATAACACTAAGAATTTTCAAGCTAAAACAATTGCTGTTAATTCCACGATTTTTTGAAAATTCCGCGATAGTGGAAAATCATTGACCCTGAACATATATACACTGAAAATTTGTGTCCGGTAGAATGCCAAGTCGTAGTACGTTTGGACACATGGTGAAATTTTTGAAAGGACGATGTTAACTCAAAAGATCCCCAAAGAAGAATGGGTCGTCGGTTTGCAAACTCTTTTAGGGGTAGTATTAATTAAGGTGTGTGATCAGCTCCAAGACGCTGAGATTCACGATTATGACATTGTTAAGACTAACTTCTTGACAGGTTTGTGCAAACTAAAGAGTCCGTACAAACCCAGTTTCGTTCCCTAGAAAAATTGCCTGAACAATTATTTCACGATTCTGGAAACCTTGTTTTCCCGTTGGGTCAGTCAAGGCTGTTTGTAATTTAGAGGGCTCTTTTGCGAAATCCCCGTTGCTTAAATCACTGTTTTTATTAGTCCGGTGCCGAGTGGCATCCCGTGCAATTTTCGTGGGAAAAACATGCCACCTATGGCAAAGTGTTAGTATGGTCACAGGCTTTCAAAAAGTCTTTGGTGTCAATCCCGAATTTTTAGCGGGGGGGATTACGTACCCCTCCTTAAAATAGGACTATGTAGCAAAATTAGTGAACCCCCATCATGTTTGGTATCAAATGAAAGGTGTTGGTCCACAGATTATTAATGAAGTACAACATTGGCCTTCGACATCATTTGACCCAAATAAAGATCAAAAAGGTAAAAAATATACAAATTTTTCCACGAATTTGACTAAATTAATGAATTTTTATGATATCTTGTCATGTTTGGTATCAAACGAATGGCGTCGGTCCGCAGACCATTAATTATTAAAATATATGGCGTTTGACCGATTTGACGTTAATACAGGTAAATAGAAGGTCAAAATTGGAAGTTTTTGTCCCAAATTTAACAAAACTAGTGAATATTTACTATGCTATCTTGTATAGTATCAAATGAAAGCTGTTGACCTGTGGATCATTTTAAATTGACCTTTGATATCATTTGACCCACTTTACTAACGACTTTTAAACAAGGAATCACGTACCATGTTATAGGTAACGGCAAAACAGTCATTGGCTTATTTATATCAGCAAAGCAATTGTAGATGCATAGATGCGATTTGCAAGATGTTCTATTACGACCAGGAGAGCTATACATCTTAATGGAACTTCTTCAAGCAGTAGGATCCTATATTGAAAACAGTGGTGTTGACAACAGTTTGGTAGAGGTAGAATTATATAGTCACCAGACAGTACAAAAAAATATTGCAAGAAAACCACGTCAGAAAAGCTATCCAAGCTCATCTAACCGTATCAAAGCATGCGTTGAAGATAAAGCTATTTGTTTAAATAAGTCATGTGCGGAAAGAGATGTGAAATACATTCCACTTATTTACAAAGACGTGTCCAATATTTTAAAGACAATATGGGACTTAAGCTTATTAAGAATTCGAAGCTGCTGATGCCACTAATCCAATCTCAGTTGTCCTTTTTTGCGGTACATGCAGATGGTGGTTGATCTTTGGGATTTTATTAAAAGTGTGCGATCTGGGATTTGCAATTTTCTTCATTTAAGGAACTGGCAAAGTATTTCTTTGCCCATGACAAGCGAAACTACGCAAGAATCCTTGCAATTTATTTAGCTGAGATGAATGATTTAGGGGGAAATGCTCCAGAGATACTTGCTGAATTTGAAAAAGGTAATAGGGAAGTGAACAAGACCACGGTGCAGTTTTGTAGTTTTGGTGGCGACCACGTATTGGAGCATATCAGACGAAGCATGAAAGTGTTGAAAATATTTGTGGTATACTCTTAATCCCGGTGCATGTGCAAGATCTTTTCTTATAGCACCTGAAATGACAAGGTTGGCAAGTGAAGCACAGGACGTGGCTGTTGTAAATACGTCAAGAAATCTAAAGCATCACGAGTTAAACCTACAGCAACTTTACAAACAATCAATGACAGCACACTAAAGCTTCTTATCTATTTCAAGGAATTATTAAAGCTGTTTGAAGACGGCACAGGACAGATGCTCAACCTTGTTACAAAGACATTAATGACAGGACATCCAAGTCGTTATACTTAAACGAAATGAAGTTGGACAAAAACTATATGTACAGTTCCTCGAACGAAAGAGTACATGAGACTTCGGCGAAAAAATGTCTAACATTATTTCAAAAAACTTCAAATGTGGAAAGATTTAGACAAGAAAGTTGAAGTGAAATTAAAAGATTCGATGGTGGAATTGAAAGAAAGTAGCACATTACTGGTTTGAATGTTGGTTGTGGCTTGATGTCGTTCATGAATAGATCTAAAACTATTAATTGGCTCCTACGAATTTTCTTTGATCCCAAGATCGCTTTTTGCCAGAGGTGGCTCGATACAGAATTGCTCAAACAAAATGCATTTCTGATAGTTCTTGAAGAAAAGTCACAAGAAATAAGTGCAGCTGTTAGTAAAGACCTAGATAAAAAAAAAAAAACCTTTTAACGTTACAATGGCAGTATTGAAGTTCTTCCATAAAGAACCTCATGTTCTGACATGTGCCCAATTTTCTACTTCCTTTATAATTGCTAATCGAAAGTATGTAACGTACCATGAAATTAATGTTGTTTTTGACGATATGATGTATCGAAGTCCTTGAAGATTGCAACAAGAGAAAGTCTGAAGGCCTCTTTCTTCAAGGAACTATACGTACAGTTTTTGTCCTACTTAATTTCTTCCAAGGACATACTTTGATGCCCTCAGTCATTACTGTCATTGCATCAAGGGTTGAGTAGCCGTCCTGTGTTGATTTCAAACGGATTTAATAACTCCTTCAAATAGTTATTAAACTTCAGCATACTGTCATTGATTGTTTGTAAAGTTGCTAGGTTCAACTGGTGAAGCTTTAGATTTCTTGATGTATTTACATCAGTCATTTGTCCTGTGCTTGACTGGCCAACCTTGCCATTTCTAGTGCTATAAGAAAGAATCTTGCACATGCACTGGGATGTAAGGTTATACCACGAATACCTCCAGATACTTTAATGCTTTAGTTGATGTGCTACAATGCTTAGTCGCCACCAAAACTGCACCATGGTCCTGTTCACTTTCCAATTACCTTTTTCAAATTCAGCAAGTATCTCTGGAGCATTTTCCCCTAAATCATTCATCTCAGCTAAATAAATTGCTAGGATTCTTGCGTAGTTTCGCTTGTCATGGGCAAAGAAATACTTTGCCAGTTCCTTAAATGAAGAAAGTTGCAAATCCCAGATCGCACACTTTTAACTAAATCCCAAAGATCAACCACCATCTCCATGTACCGCAAAAGCGCAACTGAGATTGGATTAGTGGCATCAGCAGCTTCGAATTCTTGATAAGCTTTAGTCACATATTCTGTCTTTAAAATATTAGACACGTCTTTGTAAATAAGTGGAATGTATTTCACATCTCTTTCCGCACATGCCTTTTTAAACAAATAGCTTTATCTTCAACGCATGCTTTGATAGATGGATACTTTTTTGAAAATGCATGAAACAGAACATCTAATACGGAAACCTCTAATACGGAGAACCTCTAATACGGTTAGATGTGCTTGGATAGCTTTTCTGACGTGGTTTCCTTGCAATATTTTTTTGTACTGTCTGGTGACTATATAATTCTACCTCTACCAAACTGTTGTCAACACCACACTTTTCAATATAGGATCCTACTGCTTGAAGTTCCATTAAAATGTATAGCTCTCCTGGTCGTAATAGAACATCTTGCAAATCGCGTCGTAATTGCATCTACAATTGCTTTGCTGGTATAAATAAGCCAATGACTGCTTTGCTGTTACCTATAACATGGTACGTGATTCCTTGTGAATGTTTAAAAGTCGTTAGTAAAGTGGGTCAAATGAGATCAAAGGTCATTTCATAATAATCCACAGGTCAACAGCTTTCATTTGATACTATACATGATAGCATAGTAAATATTCACTAGTTCTGTTAAATTTGGGACAAAAACTTCAAAATTTGACTTTCTATTTACCTGTATTAAGGTCAGTCAAATGGGGTCAAAGGTCAAATATTATAGTTAATTAATGGTCTGCGGACCGACACCATTCGTTTGATACCAAACATGACAAGATACCATAAAAATTTATTAATTTAGTCAAATTCGTGGAAAATTTTGTAATTTTTTACCTTTTTGACCTTTATTTGGGTCAAATGAGGTCGAAGGTCAAATGTTGTATTTTATTAATCTGTGGCCCAACACCTTTCATTTGATACCATTCATGACGGGGGTTCACTAATTTTGCTACATAGTCCTATTTTAAAGAGGGTTACATAATCCCCCCCCCCCCCTGCTAAAAATGCGGGATTGACACCAAAGATTTTTTGAAAGCCTGTGACCATACTAACACTTTGTAATAGGTGGCATGTTTCTCCCACGAAAATTGCACGAAATCCTAATTTCTGACCACTCGGCCCGGGACTATATTTGAAATTGTTTTGAACTAACCCAAGTTCACGTGTACGAATTTAAATGTAAAATTCAAAGAGCTTTTAAACTAAAAGCTAAGTTATGTAAATAGCAAGCCCAATTTGTAAAGTGTACCTTTTTTAATTGACTGTTCAAAATAAAACCAGGAGCTTTAACGCCAGTTTCTTTGCTATTTTAAATGATTGCTGGAAGTTAACTTTTAAGACAATTCTCTTCAAATTAACTTAGCTAGCTTTTTCCCACCTTGGTGGCAGCGTTACCCGCTTATTATTACTAGTTAGCCTACATTATTAGGACATCGAAGCTCCATTCCCTACGCCGGGACTGTAGCAGTTGTGCTGTTAACCAAAAAGTACTCGAAGTCAACCCAGAGTGATAATAAGTAAGATCCAGTTACACCAGGCGCCGGCGATGCTACAAGCACCTACTCCGTCGTAGCATCCGCCGTTACAAAACGCCCATACGCCCAAACGCCATTTCTTTCACGGTATGGACGGAAATTAAAGAGCACTGGGCTGAAATCACTTCTCCTGTTAACCCTTCTGCATTCAGCTGTCTCTTTTCGCTGTATTGACGAAAACTAAAAGAAATAGGTGGAATTGCTCAATGTTTCATTAATTTGTGTTACATCAATGTGGTGATGACCGTAATAAAACAAACGCAGTAAATTGACAAATATGTAATGTAATGTGGACAGCAAGGGGTCAAACTGAATAATCTTTGGGCAAACGGAAACGCTTGAGCCGCAGCCTAAGAGTAAGAGCAGGACTGTCGCAACTGAAGAGAATTTAAGGCGGCATGCATCCATATGCTCAAACTCCACTTAAAAACCCTCCGACTGTGGCAAGGTCGCAAGGAAGGTTACAAGTGAAACTATTAAAGGAAGTAATTAAAGACCCTATTTCTGACCCTTACAGAAAAATTTGGTCAAAAACGGACCCAAACGAACCCATTTTAAGTCACGAAATGGTCACAAGGGTCCAAACAGATCCCACACTGGGCACAGTAGACCTCACAGTCAGAGGTTTTCAATGCTTGATCCCACTACATCCCAAGTTTAAGTCACAATCCGGGGATTTTGCAGTGTTTGGCCCTCATTTGACCCCAATTGATCACAAATTGTAACTTGTGTTTGCTGACTGGCCCCAACAAGGTCACAGTTTGGGGCCTGCAATTTGTAAACCCCTGATAGGCCCGAAATGATCACAAACTGTGACTTAAGAACATTCAAGCTTGGTCACTCAAGACCCCTACTTGGCCACAGTTGGAGGCTTTATCGCCTTGCACCCTGTTTGACCCCACCTGGTCATAAACTGTGACTTACGAAATATGACAACTTGGTCACACAAGCCCCTGTTGGTCACAGTTTGGGACTTGGCAAACTTGGCCCCAGTTTGACCCCACTTGGTTACAACTGGTGACTTAAGGATATTCAGGCTTAGTCACAGGACCCCACTTGGCCACGGTTTGGGATTTAACACCTAGACCCCTGTTTGATCCCACTTGACCAAACTGTGATTTAAGAATACTACACTTTGGTCATACAAGGCCCTAGTTGGTCATAGTTTGGGACTTCACCACCTTGGCCCCAGTTTGACCCCACTTGATAACAGTTGGTGACTTAAGAATATTGAGGCTTGGACACAAGATTCCATCTAGGCCACGGTTTGCGATTTTAACACCTAGTTCCCTGTTTGATGCGACTTGGTCACAAACTGTGACTTAAGAATATTACAATTTGATCACACAAGGCCCTAGTTAGCCACAGTTTGGGACTGGATAAACTTGGCCCCTGCAGTTTGCCTCCACTTGATCACAATTGGTGACTTCAGAATATTCAGACTTGATCACACAAGACCCCCTCTTGGCGACGGCTCGGGGGTTTAACAACTTGACCCCTCGTTAACCCCACTTGGTCACAAAATGTGACTTAAAGAGTACTGCAACTCGGTCACACAAGGGTCGAATTGATCACGGTCTAGGAATATGCCCCAGTTTGACCCCACTTGGTCACGCAAGACCCCCACTTGGCCACGGTTTGGGGCTTTTAACACCGAGACCCCTGTTTGACCCCACTTGGTCACAAACTGACTTTTAAGAATACTGACTTGACCAATTTGGCCCCAATTTGAGCACACTGGTCGCAGTTGGCGATGCAAGAAGACCTTTAAAAAAAAAAAATAGGGGAAATTTTTTGGATCAAACATCAAATTCTTGAGTCTAAAAAAGCGGCTTCCTACCGGTATTTTCAAAATATAAAAAAATAAAACTTAGGATGCCACACAACAGGGCCGAGAGTTCTCCAAATGCCCTCAGAAACTGACCCAAAATTGCCCAAAAATATTGCCCCAGGCTAGCGTACTTAAAAGATTTTCAAAAGAGCGTCTTGTTTCTTTTGTCCATTTTATATATTTGGCAGCATTTTTCTAAATCCATTAAGAAAGACAAAGTTGGAGACCAAGAACACTGCAAGACTATTTTTTTTCTTTTAGTCCAATGAAACAAAGTTTTGCCCTAATATTTTTTTTAATTGGCCCGCCCCATTGTAACCAGGTTACTCTGTTACTGAATTTTCTCGTCTCCTGGGACTACTTTTACATGTGAATCCTGATTATAACAAAGGAAATCCTGAATTGCGGATACGCACTGAATTTATACACCAAAGGAAGGTCAAAAATAGGACACACTTTTTCGGACTCAAAATATGGTTTTCAATCCAAACAATTAGATTCTATTTTGATTAATTTTGGGCTTGGCCACCTTGCCCACCAATAAAAAAAAAAGTCACTGTTTGTGATAAAGTCTTTGAACCCAGCAAATTAAACACTATTATTGAGCCAAACAGCCATCTAAAGTTCTTATATAAACTAAAGAACCAGCGTAAGACTATCTAAATATTTATAGGATTGACTGTAATTCAGAGCTGGTCCTGGCTGGTAAAAAGAAAAATTGTGAAGCGTGTTGATTCAACTGTTCAAACTTAGCAAGCCAAAGCTGGAACCCAACATAGAAAAACCTTGACATTTATGCTCAACAACTTACAACAAATAAAATTATTCCAGTTTAAAAGGTGACTAAAAGTTCTGCCTACTTGTGAATTTTGTATTTGAAAGAAATTATTTTATTGTTTAATTATTAAAATTCTTCAACATTATTGTAGTTAAAGAGTCATTACCAGTTTGTTTCATTATAAATGTGTTGTACGTACAAAGATTTGGATGCCAACTCTTAATAATGTCGCAATATGGAAACCGAGTTCAGTCTAGTTTGATAATGTCAAACGATGTGTGACACTTCCTTAATTTCGTGTAGATTCTATTTGCGTAACAAATGGCTTCTATAGTGTAAAACAATGCCAATTAATTGTTTAAAATAAAGTCAAACTGCCCCAAACTTTAGCAAAAATCAATTAGTGGAAATCTCACACCCATAACTTTTAACTCTTAAGGAAAAGTGCCTATATAAGATTTACTCACTAGATCCAAACATGTCAGTACAGCAAGGAATGATGTCAAAGAAGGTAAGTGATGGTGTAAATACATAGTGCAGGTCCAAGTACGGTATATAATGTAATGCTAAGTATAGTGTAATAGTGTATAACTCATGTTACTTAGGAATTTAGAACTAATGCAAAAATAATATGACAGAATTCAAATATCAACTGTCACTTTTCTTTTCCTTTTGCCTGGAATCAAGATACTAGCTGTGGTCACATACTGGGATCAATTTGGGGACGAAACATACAATTTGGTGACTGGAGTCGTCTTGGTCACTTTTTGGTCACAAACTGGGGTCAAAAATTAGATCACAACGGCCTGAATGAGGGTCTGTTTGGGACCAACTGTGGGGTTTATTTGAGACCCCACAGAGATTCTATTTTGACCCCTATTGTGACCAAATATTTGGCCACAATAAAGTCACAAATTGGTACCAAAAAACAAGTCACAAGATCCCGAACAGATCCCGCATGTTTCAATATGACCCCTATCGTTGTGACCAAACACTGGGCCCTGATAGGTCCCCTTTTGACCACTCATGGGATCAAATATTTCTGTAAGGGGAGTTGGATAAATCGTTATTTCAACTTTAGAAAGATTGTGAACTGCTGTCTAAGGTACTAACTCAACGTTGCCAAGGATTTTATGGGTAACGTTTAGGTCTCAAAACATGGCCACAAATTATTCGACATCACTTGAATTACTGATTTTCACATGATTTTCCCTATCCTGTTGACGTTCAGAGTTGCATACATATTTTCACCCTCCGAATGTTCTGACTATTGACAAACGACTAAAACTTGAGAGGCCTGAATTACATCATTTCAACTGCATCCTGCATTTCCATGCGCAGGTATGCACAATGTCAATCACATGACTTCTCGTTTTTTAAGCCCATCATTAGATTTTTGACCAGGTAATCATACCACAGTCAAATAGTCCCCCCCCCCCATGTCCCATGGCTCAGCTAGTGGACATTCCCACTCTTTCACTGTGATGTGGCAAATCCAGCCATTAGCTGGGCCGCACAACTGACGCGATAGCCAGTCCTATTTTTGCAGGTTAGAATTAGGTTCTTATGCGCGGAAATGGAGAAAATTGACAAATTTGTCAATGAAAATGGAATTCACAGTAATAGCAGTTATAATGATTTTAGATGAATGAAAGTTCGGGATGAAAGGGTTGACTGGAACTTTGGATTTTTGAAGGTTGTCCTTGAACAACGTCGTGCGTTCGTGATAAAGGTTTTATCTACCCTTTTCAAGGGCGATTACTGGCTGCTTTCGAAGGATTTCTCGAATTCTGTGAACTTTCACACTATGTATGAAAAACATTGGTATGATGCCAGACTAGGGCACCATCCCTAACAACTGTCTCTCTCCACTTTACGACATGCTTCGAAAAAGATCGTTAGATTTCGTACTGTGAAACTCCATTATAAACGAACAAAAGTCACCAGAAAAACGCACACTTTCACAACAGAAGACACTCACACTGTCTAGCGAATTTTCGATAGTTTACTACTATCTTCCTCAGGCCTTAAAGTTAGTTTGGACTCTGTTTACATTATGTTTGACAATTAGATTGTGAGCATCATCAGGTCTTTGAAGGTATTGTACTCGTCTGCCATTTAGTTTGGAGGAAGGCTTCTTGATCAGCCTGGGCTTATGTTCGTTAGATTGAAACTGATGTACCGGAGGCAGGACACGGATTTTTCTTGATCAGTAGACAGTTTCTCCTACTAAAGGTCCCTCATCTTGCATAGGTACCATGCCAAACTAGATCGGAAATCAGCAACCAGCTGCAATTTGGGGTTGGGATTGTAGTCAGAATGTCACTGCAACCAAAGATGCTGTTGCCCCTGAAGCTGTCCTCAACATCATATTTAGCAGATGCACCACAGGTTGTGGTAACAAGTGTGAGTGTAGGAAAATAATCGTGAGTTGCACTGCTATCTGCCACAACTGCCACGGTGACTATTTGAATAGCCTGACACCAACTGTTCAGGACGATAACCTTCAGAAGGACGTTTACTTCGACTTGATTAGATGTTATTAAATATGTATTTGAAGCTACGATTCGATGTTATATGTAGTAACCTGATGTAACAAATAAATATGTATAGTGGTAAATAAGTGTTTGATGTTATATGATTGATATAGTAACTTAAATGTGGTTAGGGTCGGTCCACCTAATCTATGTGTACCCCGTATAGCAGATCTCTGTCAATCACTGAGATTTCTCGAATTTAGAACTCTAATATCTCGTAAATTACTAGTGCTACAGAAAAAATGTATAGAATTAAGTTTGTGGCAAATTTTGTCCTCTTTAACTTTGGTAAGGAGCAGTTTTCTGGTAGGACCCGCAGATTCCGAGATATTATCGGAAAACGAATAAACAGTGACCTATTTTTGGGGATTTTATGGTCTAGCGAAGCCAGCTCACCTCCAATCATCAGGACTTTTGATATAGTCATTACTAGACCTCCCTGAACAACCTTGCAAAGTTTCAAGACTTTAGGATTTTATTCCATCATTTGCCAAATTTGAGCCTTCGTTGACTGGACTATTTCGAGTTTGCTGGTTTTTAAGAACCTGAAGAAACGCGTCTCTTTTGAAAAATACGAATGTCATCTATCAAAACAACGATCCGGGTACTCGAAAACCCAAGTCTAATCACAGTGCCAAGTACGCGTCGATAATAGGACCTCTTTGGAGGACTGGCATGGCGAAAAAAACCGGATATGCTAGAACGGTGGATTACAAGTGCTACGACGATCTAAACGACCTGGTCAGGAGATTAAGGCTTTTTGTACGGATCCATCCGAGCAGGGCACGATGGTCACAGGAATGAGATGATAGAAATTTTATCAGAATTGGAACAACGACACATCATCACCACTCATGAAAAAATATCGCTTATCAAAATTTAGGTTTAGGTTGAAAATTGTTTGTATAATAAAAAAGGAAAGCATCAAAGATGAAGTTTTGCGTGAATGTAAACGTCACACATCTAACCGACCCGAACCTCCCATTATTTCAATATCGAAAAATAACACGAATGGAAACAGTGTTTTGTGATGTTTGTGGAAGCAAACAAATTAGCCGCATCGATCGTTAAAAAAAAATAATGCGAACAAAAATGAAGTTCGGAATGAAAAAAAAACCCGGAATGGACCAATTCGTAAACGAACTTCACAAACCAACGCGGAAAAATTTTCCGAGACAGAAGGCGATTGTACTGGGCCTAAACGATCTATGGCAGGCTGATTTGGTGGAGATGATACCGTACGCTAAGCTAAATAAGGGATTTAACTACCTACTGACTTGCATTAACGTCATGTCCAAGTTTGCTTGGGCAATTCCTCTTAATCTAAAACCAGTCTAGATGTTACCGAAGCTTTCAAGAAGATGCACCCGAGAGCGATTACCCCAAAAAATTTACAAGTCAATTTAGGTAGTGAGTTCTACAATAAAAATTTGAAAGCGCTACTTAGGCGCTATAACATCAACATGTTCTCTACGTACTCTGAGAAGAAAGCAAGCGTGGTTGAATGCTTCAACAGAACGCTGAAAATTCGAATGTGGAAAAAATTCACCAGGTAGGGGAATTACAAGTGGATACACATCATCATCACCAGATGTCTCACCGTTGCTGAGACGAACTAGCCCTAAACAACTGCTGAAGAAACCCAAGTTCGCCGTAGGAAATAAACAGGATTTCTAAGGTAAAAAAAATTTTCGACAAAGGATATTTTCAAAATTTTACTAACGAAGTTTTCATGATCAGTAAAGTGCCTACCTTTTAAAGGATAGTCGGGTGAACCAGTGCTGGGAGTATTCTACGAACAGGAAATCCAAAAAACCCAAGTTCCAGAGTTATTTCTAGTGGAGCAAGTATTACATAAAAAGAGGGGAAAAGATGAAAAAATGCTTTATTTCATTAAATGAAAGGACTATGACTCCAGTATAACAGCTGGACGGATAATATAGTTTAAGCTAAATTCCCATGCCCATAAGCTAGAGTACTGACTACATCATCGCAGACCCATCTCTTTTCGCCGTAGGGACTGAAAGCCAACTTGTTGATGGTGACGGTTTTTAGTTAGTGCGCCTCCGAATGAATGCAAGACCCCCGAGTTCTCACGACGCTATTATTAAACAGCACATTCTTGTACGTTCCGTGCACCACTAGTGCTGTTTTCTTAATGCCTTTGCAAGCCATTTTGTTCTTCCCATCCGATTGTAAAACGCTGTAGAGCTTTGACTTTAAACCTAGAAACTCAAAAATTGGGCACCCAGCCCTCTCGTCTTTCATCTTCCCCAGTACTTTTTGTTGACATTGGAGTGTAAGAAATGTTCTTTTGGGTAGTCGGACGTATCGAACAACAACGCATCTTCTTCCTTATCTTTGTAAACATCGTCCGTTTCTATCACATAACCCAGACTATCCGTATCTGTAACTAGGAGTTTACGTCTCTCTGGTCCGTACTGTTTCATCATGTTGTTGTAGTGAAGCCGGTAGACTATTCAATTTGACAGTTCCAACACGCAAAACCCAACCATGATGGGCTTGTTCAAGATGATGTTCACGGATGTCTTTGTAAAAATTACCAAATCCTCGCTTAAAGAAGTGAAACTCGTGGTGCGTGGGTGAGAAGCGTACTTGATGGCTTTCTTTTTCGTGTTTGCTATCAAGACGTTGTTTCGCTTGCGCTTTTTCTCTATCGTCTTACCGAAAATGGAATTATTTTGCAGTTTGTAGAGGATTTTGTCAAAATCATTAGTAGCCGCTTGCCGTTTTTCGTTATTAAATTCGATGTAAGGTTTCAGCCAAGGCGCTTGCTTAAAACTGATTGCTGATTGTATTTTCTTGAGAACCATGCCGAGAGAAAGGTAGTATTTCAAATTCATGTAGTGCAACACGTACTTTTTCTTTGAGAAAAGGTTAGTGGTTAGCTTTAGGCCTTTGCTGTACGTTAACCGCAAGTCCTCGATTGCCCGACGGTTAAAAGGAGAAAGTATAGACTTTGTGTGCTCCGGGGTTAAGCGGGAAATCATTATGCGATTCATGAAGCATCTCCGGGTATTCCAAGTCCACTTACTATATCAGTCCCGTATCACTCTTATCTCTGTAATTATCGAGATTTATATCCTTAAGGCGGTCTTCCGGCACCCATTCGTACTTTCCAGTTGGTAAATACTCGCACTTAACACTATTACGGAGCCTAGCTAAGTCCCTAGGGGGGGGCCGTAACATTTTTCCTAACTGGTAGTATTCTCCTTCCTCTCGACGGTCCTGGTAGAACTGCCACCATTCATTCGCGAATGAGACCTAACCTTAACTCTGTTGTGATTTAAACGTGCTTAATTTATTCATGCAGATGTCAGAATAAAAGAAGTCGATTTCAAACATATGCACATTTATTTATGGCAGGTATCACAAGTTACAGGTTAACTATTTAATGTTGAAGGTAAACAACTTTCGGTTGGGTGCACAACTTACGGCTGGAACCAGTTAAAAATAGTTTAACTCAATTTTCAGGCATTTTGCGATGAAACAAGTTAAGTTATGATTTTGAACAAAATCAAAAAAATATATTAATTCTTCCTCCCTTTACGATTTTGGTTCGGGAAGAAAATTAATAAATTATCAAGGTTTTTAGGAATCCATAGACCTCACACTAGCTTGTCCTCATTCATTGCGTAGGCTAAGAAATGTTGGGCTTAAGAGCTAAAACTAATTGTTATTAATCTTCTTGTGTTCTAAATCATTTTAGGATCCCTTCCTCCTAAGATCTTATTAGCTAAAGTATCTTGAGACTACATTTTAGTTTAAGTACTTTACCAAGCTAAAGCTCATCAAGTCATGGTACTACCACGACTTCTTCATCTTCAGCTTATCCGCTACTCGGCTAAGCGCATGCCTACTCTAGGAAAGGCATAGCGTCCCGCCGATCTGCAGTGGTTTTGGGACCAAGATTACAAATGTCCGTTTCCTTAAATACTGAAATATAGTGCCTTCACGCGGACGGACAGGAGAGCTCAAGGCTTCTCATTTGTTGAAAACCTAACTCAATTTCATAAACTGCATTTCAATTCGACGATTGCCTTGAGGCGTTTGCGCCTAAGGCGATTATTGGCTGGCTACATGTTGCAGTCCTAAATTTCCAGCGATCGGCAACTTGACTTCCGGGGAAAAGCGTCGTTCAAACGCCCGCGCTTTCTTCAAGGCTGAGAAAAGAGCATTCAAGCACGCGAGCATCCCATTGGCGAACTTGCGCCCTGTAATTGGCAAAAAACGGCTCTCTCCTATCTGGTTCCGGTTTTAATGCTGTAGGCCCAGCAATGCTAATTTCAAACTGAAATGTGCTGACATTAATTTATTTTTATTTAAAAAATAATAATGCTATGCAATACGAGTTAATAGCTATAGGACTAAAGCTTAATAAATGAAAAATTTCAACTCCCTAAGTCACACGCAAATCTAAAATTCTCCATTGGCACTAGCTAACAGCTGGTACTAGCCTACGAGTGCGAGCGCTCTTGCCATTACGTTACGTGAACCGTGTCAAATAACGAAGCACTAAACTATAAGTTTAGCCTAGATTAAAATACCAATTTATGTTTTATACTAACTAGAATTTTATTTAATGACCAAACTAAAAGATTCCGAGATTGGTTCCAACCACATTTGTACTTAGTTTTCTGGCTCCAAGCTGAAATACATTTCTATGGTCACAAATGCAATTCGTAAAAACGGCCGACACAGGGTCGATCTTATTTTCAAATGACAATATTTAAAAATATTTACATTTTTCTCGAGTGGAAGGTTACATGTCAACAACAGAGGTTACATATTTTTATCCAAACGAATCCGCCATTTACCTTAATAAACAATAAGTAAATTCGAAGGGTTTTTCAGAAAATCACGTCTCATGGTTTGTAAAAGCTGGATGCAAATTTTACGAAAAAAAGGATCCACATAACTTTTCTTGGCATGCATTTTAACAAGTGGGATCCAAGTTAAATTAGCACAAAATAAATAAATGGTATTTCTATTGATTTTAATAAACCAGCAGCCACAACGGACTACTGAACTGAGTAGCCTACCCATATTTCTGCCGATACGACATACAAGGAAGATCGTAGTTCCTGGAGAAATAGCTAAACAGAAGAACATTTAAAAACGGGCTAATCTGTTACAGGCCAGTAACGAACCTGAATTTAAGAAATAACCAAAGCTTTCCCACACGATGAGGGGGGGGGGCTTTGCTTGAGTGATAAATTACGATCTTCCTTAACCGTACAAGTTGTTGAAGTCCAAAAATATGATGTAGGAATTCTTTTTATCGGGATCAAAGGTTGATGGTATATACGGGTTGTTAACTTTAGCGTATCTTCTAGCTATAAACGAGACACCACCTCTTATACCCTTTTCCTCCATAAGATGCATGTCAATGTTAGTGAAGAGATACAAATACGTTCCAGTCCTCTTAAGCGCCGCGTCCCAAGATACGGAGGGGGTGTAAAAATGTAATGGGAGGGGTCCAATCCGTAACTAGCCAACTTGTCGCTCTAAAGTTTTAAAAGACATCGGCTAAAAGCCCGACATCCGTCCACAAATACAGATCGTGGTAATCTCCAAACGTTTTGCATTTTCCTAAATCCAAAATCTTCATCGCGTGTTGATAAGATTCGAAGCAAATCGCTCCTTTCAACAACGAGGCAAATGCCGACATGAGAGGTAAGCACTTTGCCTCAAACACTTCTACATTTGTCAGGTATTCATAGGGAAACACACCTTTTTATAGCCGACAAAATTTTACATTACCTGTTTTATAGCAGTTTTCCCCCTTTTGAGCATTATTCCCCTAGAAGTTTGAGTGTTGTGTTCCCTGCCAGGCTCGTACGGCCGGGTGCATGTGCGGGATTGGGCCAGCTTATATAAGCTCCAGCGGAGCGTCCCATCGGCATCATTTCTCGTAGGGCGATCACCACGCGCGGTCGTGTCTTGAGCATCCCCCGTTCGACATTCCGCAGTCCCATTCTTCGTTCTATTACACATACCATCGTCCCGCGGATGGAGTGTTCCTCCGTCCCCATGCTGGTGACGGTCATCTTGCGGATGGTACACTCCTCCGTTCCTGCGCCGGGGACGGTCTTCCCGCGAATGGAGCGTTCCCCGTTCATTCGCCAGGTACGGTTGTCCAGAACCAATGGATGATGCGCTGGCCCTTTCATCCACGAACCGAATTTCTTAACCCGTACTGGGTTCACCATGTCTTGAGGCCACTCCTCAAGGACTTCTTCCGTCCTCTTCGGTTCCCCTTCCGTGGCTGATGACGCAAAGTACTAGGCTTCATCCTCGTTACTGTGTCCCTTGTAAAGGCATGAGGCCTAAAATCCTAAAGATTGGTTAGGAGAACCGGCACCAAAGATCAAAAACTCGGGGACTCTATTCGGGGGCGCTAGGCCTATTTTCACAACTCCAACTTTGAAAGTTCATATCTCCACGGAAAATGGACAAAATCCACTCCACTTTGCACAGTTTAATAAACCTGAACTTTATCTGTCATCCTGCGAAACAGAACTTTAAATTTCAACTTACTTTGTTCTCTACAGCAGTTTGAAAAAGTACTCAAACTGAGCGCCGACGCACGCAATTCGCGTCGCCGTTTTCCAAAACAAACTTGTAAATATTTATTTATATTCGAATTTATTTCCAGGCATAAAGCCGACTAGCTTAGTGTTGTTGTAGGAGGGGCTGTCAATCGGCACTCAACCACATACATGTATGAGGACCCGTACTCTTTAAGTTTTTATTTTTACTAAGGTGGTGATTTTAGCAACCATGAAAACTTCGACTACACTGATGTTATTATTTGCGGCTGCGATAATACTTTAAATTTATGCGTTCTAGCATTCGAACACAAGCTGGTTTATTTTAATCTTTTGCCTAGGCTTTGATAAAAGCAATATTTAACGTAAAATATTCTCATGGCTCTACCTTGTTCAAAAAGGGCAAACACAACTATTTTTATTTTACCGGACATTCTAGTGTGTATCTTGTGTTTTATTTCAGGGCTCCGACCATAGTAACCTCATCCGAAAGTACTGTAAAAGCCTTTTCCTTCAATTAAAACAGTTTATTTTATTTTTGAGCAACAAACTCCGTTTGTCCCCCCCCCCCACCCCCTTCCTTCAATAGTTGCGATGCATAACATCGTAGTTTCATTAAAAAAATGTGTAGGCCTATTTCACGTTGTTATGAGTTCCAAACTCAATGCACTTTCCAAGCCAAGGCCTCTAAAACCCAACAGTCGGCAGTTCCCTTTGCTCTTCAAGCTCCTACAATTCCTGTCCAACCAAAAGGCAGTATTCAATTTCCCCTCCACTCGGAGCACGAAGGTACCCTGCCCGTCCGCGCTTTCATGCCCACTTCCGGTATTGACAGCCTGGCCGGTCTGAGTCGGTCTCTTCTCCTCCAGCTAACCCCCCCTACCCCCGGGTCGTTCTCCTACAGGTACGCGGTTTCCCTCTACCTGGCTGCCAAGCAGCAGGTATAAAACCCAGCTCCAGTGGGAAATCGTTAGCATAGCTCAAGACTCAAAGGCTAGAGGTTACTACGGCGGTCGGAGCAGAGATGGCTAGTCAGAGTGTTGCCATGCCGGGCAAGGTAGTAGTTCAAGGGTAACTAGTTTATTTTAGTTTTTTTATTTTGGAACTTTATTTCTAAATTTTTAGTCTTAAATTTAAACTTAACTTCTGTCTTTGAGAAAATATGGGTAGTCAACAGCCATCGGCATTTTTGGTCTAGGACTCCCATAACTTAAGGGTTTAAGGTCCCCTTCCTAAAAACCGGCTTTTTTTCTTTGTTTATGAACTCAGTGTTCATTAAATAATCTAAGATCACCGAGATCTAGCATGTGTTATTGTTGAAGCAGGAGTTTTCAAAAAGGTAGTTTTCCTTGTAACACTAATCTTGATTCAGTCTGTAACAAGGAGAACAGGCGCTTACCACCAACCAACCATCAATACAAACCCACTGAGCAATCTCCTGCGCAGCCTCTTTCCTGAATAGAAACCTCGACCGCCACTTTCCTACACGTCCTGCATGGCTACTATTTGCGCATTGATAATGAGGCTCCGCATCCTTCTCTCTTGCTGTTTCAATTTACTAAAACCTTCCACCGTTCCTTTTGCTTTCCTGTCATCTCGATGTTCCGCCACACAACTTGGATGCTAGTCCCTCATCTCGCGAAGCTGTCTACATTGATCTCATCTGCCTCATCTATCTGCCCTTATAATATACACTATACAGTTCTAGGCTCCAAGTCCCCAAACTTTCTTGCTTTATCATTTGGTTCTCCTCCAGTTCTACGTCCCCGTTCCATTACCGTTCCGGGTATCATTCATCCGTTTGCCTATGCCAGCCACACAATACGGCTTAAGAAGCTCTTTCGGCTCCTCTTCCGACTCACGTTCCTCGTTCTGCTGTTCCTCGCTATCACCATTCCTCGATCTCACCGTCCCTCTTGATTCCTAATTAAAAGCCCAAGACGGCCCCAGTCATCGTTGCGTTCAGGCGGTATACGAATCAGTTCAGCATGGCAGTAATCTTTGTCTTCGGTTCCCTTCCTCACTGCACATTGCTTCTGCGCAGCCTTCTTGGATTGGGTCATTTTACCGTCTACTGTCGGCTTCCGCCATTCCTTCCCTCCAGCGTTGCGTACCATTGCTTAATCAGAAGGGTATGATATCCCTCCACGCCACCACCTTCTGCGATCCCGTTGCGCAGCTCTCTTTTCTGATATATACTTCGGCCATGCCACCCGCTGGTCTTTCTTCTACCTTCAACCCATACAGCTGTACCAGCTGCTCCTCAACAGGTCCAATCCTCGCATATCATCCTTCTTTCCTCTATTCCTACGTTCCCTTTAACCTACGTTCCTTTACTGAGTCCCCTGCGGCATGTTATGGCCTTGGCTCCTTTTGTGTGTCATTCACACGTTCATTCCGGCCTCCACATTCCTCTCTTTAATGATCTGATTCAGGCCTCTGGCACGATCAGCATCACGTTCCTCATGTCATCTTTCATTTTCCCTGCTACCCCCCCCCCCCCCCCGGCCTGGTAACGAAGGAGGGGACATTTGCTCCCCTTATGATCACCTACATATTGTCACTGCTACATGCATTACTCCACGTTCCGCATTCCCTAATACCGCCGTACCTATGCCGCTGACTAAAGGAACGCCAAAGGATGGTTCCTCATCCCGTGTTCCTCGTTCCGCGTCCCTAACGCAGGCCCTGCCGGTTGCGGACAATATTGACATCTCCGAGCCGTCCCTCTCAGCACCTTGCGATACTGCAGCTACATCGCTGATTCTCTGTACCCGGCCTACACCAATACGGGCCTTACGTTCCCTTTCCAAAGAACCCTCTCCAACAAAGGAACGATATAGCTACCTTCATCAACAACTCAAAAGTCCGCAAAGTTGCTGCCAAGCTGGCATCCTCTACGGGACCGCAACTCACTCCTCCGGACTTATCTTCCATTCCTCTCAACCTTCAGTGCCTGGACGTTCCTCCACTCAATAAACTGACGAGCCACTCGCTTCATCCCTGGTGCACTCTCTTATGGACTCTTCCCTTAAAAAAAAAACTTATTAAGCAGAAAGTACCAGTCTCAGACTTCGTCATGACCTGCTTCCGTCCCTAAGCGTCACCGTCCTTCCATTGAGGATGCTGGTCCCCCTGCCATCCTAGATATTCAATTCCCGTTTCACCTCCGCACGTTCCGGATCATCCATCCACGTACCATTGTCCCTGCGGATGACACACACAAACCTCCAGCTTTCACAACACCGATAAAGTCCCCGGCTCCCTCCTCGGAAGGACCGGGCCCACAGGATTTTTCCTACCGTCCCCATGGTTTCTCATTGGCCTGCGTTTCGTCACCCCTGTGACACATACGATCGGCCTCAACGGTTACTTTAACTCTCGTCAATCCTGCGGTTCTTCTCTCAGAACAAACTGACGTTTCATTCCTTCTGATAGTGTTCCACCTCCGGTTCCCGTTCCCACATGGTTCTTCGTCCCAGCCCTTTCTGCTTTCCTGTAAACGCGTTCCTAGTCTCCGCATTCCTGCAGATGAGTTCCGACGTTCCACTAATCCTATAACCACTGGGGGTCGGCACCTGGACCTGCCGTTCCGCCCATTGCTGCTTGTCAACCGCATTACCAGTCGTCTCAAGCCTGCCATTGGGCTTTCTGTTCCCACTCAGACCTTGTATTGTTCAACGCCCTCGATTCCTCGCCGTCCCTCTTCGTCAGTTGCTACCTGCTCCTCTCGATTACGATCCAATCGTCCTGCTACAGGTCTGCGTTCCGCCTTCCCTCTATCAACACTGACGTTGCTAACAGTACCGTTCGTACACAATGATCCTTTCTATCCAACAGAAAGACAGTTTAGTCCCAGCAACTTCGGTTCTTGATTCATCATTCCGCGAGAGACGTGCCTCCAGGAACCAATGGTTCCCTCCACACTCACTGCACGAGTCTTACCCTTCGCATCCCTCATCCCGCAGGACGTCCTCATGTTCCTAGGTATATCTACCCTGTGCCATTCCGGTGCGCTCTCTGTCACTGTGATTCCTTCGCGTCCACCTACCAGGACCACTGTCACCGCACCATCCCCATGCGGACGGGTTCCACATGACTTCGAATACAAGTGTTTTTCCTGGAGACTCGACTTGTCAGCATCTCTACAATGTCACGCGAAGCAGCAAGACGGAGTAAAGACTGAGAAGAGGAACGACTAAAACCAACCTGCGCCACATCGAAGGCTCCAACATGCACATACAGAGACTTTACCCTTCACTCTCATTCCGGGCTCTTCACGGCTAGAAGCCGTCATTACGTCCATTCACTCATTCAACTACTACTCAAGACGTTCCGTTCCCCTAGTCGTGTTCATCATCATAGGAGACATCCTCACGTCATCTTTCTTCCAACAAGTTAAGCTGTTTCGTCATGTGCATCCGATTACTTACCTTGTACCCCTTTGATGTTAAGGCCCCTGCATGCGGTATGCAACCAATTTAATATCATAGAGCAACCCGCATTTCCCAATCTCCCCTTTACAACAGCCACTTGTCCTCGAGTTCCGACTTGGTCAGCTCGGTGAAGTTGGTTGGGAAAAACAGGCGTGTCTTCATCAGGAATTAATTTTCCTTGGGGACGCTGGCTCGTACAGCGGGAGACTTGAACCTAGCCCTCCACCAGGTGACATAGTCTATAAAACAGGTAATGTATATTTTCATCGGCTATAAAAAGACTAAAATTGCTGGGCCTGAACCAGCTTCATTTTAGTTTTTATTGCTTATCCGAAAATATACATTACCTTAATTCCTGCCCAATCCTCCCCTCCATGAGCTAGTTTCTGGAACGTGGAGAAATGATGCCGATGGGATGCTGTGCTGGAGCTTATATAAGCTGGCCCAAGGCTGTGCATGCGCCGTTCCGTACGAGGGGGGAAACTGCTATAAAACAGGTAATGTATATTTTCGGATAGGCAATAAAAACTAAATTTAAACAGGTTCGGCCCTTGCAATTTTAGTCTTTTTACCGAAGGCCTCGTACGAGTTCCACGGATTAACCTTCGAAAAGCTTGTCCATGATGTTAAAGCGCTTCAAGTTCAAAGCTAGAGTTTCCAACGATGCTGTCATAAACGCTAGACTATCTATGAAAGTAAAACCGCCCTATCTCATGCTGCTGATATTTCCTTGTTCTTATCGATGATCAGAGCATTATGCAGAGCGTGACAATTACGCCTAAAATCTAAAATAGGCCTAAAAGCTAACACATTTTTAACCTACAATAATTGTGATGGCTACTGCTTTTAGATTAGTATAATAGAGATAGCTGTTGTAGTGCATGATAGAGGTGTGCGCCTCAAAATTGGAAGTGGAGGAACTGTTCCAGAAGACCGGTGCAACTAGACAGTCGCTGTGCGCGGCTCGTCTAAATTCACCTGTGATGTGGTCGTGGTCTCGTACTTTCGTAAATCCGTTAAATTTTTCTTGGGTTAGGGTAAATGCTCCTCGTTTGCAGATATGGCACACCGCAACTTCTTTGTACAGCAACCCCTGTCCCTTGGTTAAACGTTTCATTCGTTGCTTGTGAGAATCCAAGTAAGCCATGATCTTTTTCTGCTCCTCTAATATAGATTCGAAGAAAGCTTGCATGCAGTCTACTCCTCCGTACAACCTTTTGGAAAATACTCCACCTAATTGGTCAACAATCACGTAGGCAAAACTGCAAACTTGGTGTATGTGGTTAACTCTGGTGTATGTATCGTTTCCATCGCAAATGGAGACTGGGTGCAGCACCGCTTCAAGTCCACGTAAGCTATGGACAACCTTTTGAGCTCGTTCTTGAAATTTTTAAACTGGATAACGTTATTGTCTGGCAATGAGGTCTTCTGAAACGGAACTCCCTCGCAAGAAGGAAGGTGGTAGTTTTCATACCTGAAACGATTTCGAAAACCGTGTAAGCAATGCCAGCAAAAATACTTGAAGCGCTTGTTGGGGTTGAAACTCGCGATGGATTTGTTGAAGTCTTTTATCATCACGTAGTATCTGTTGAGAAGGAGCGGGTATTTAAGAAATTATTTCTTTCAACAGAGGTTCGAGTTTGGGAAAAGACAATTTATGTCTATTTTTTGACGTCTCTCCAATTTCTTTTCCACGTTGTTTTACAGCCTCGCCACACTTGTGCCGTTTATACGCGAGCTGATTAGTGTACATCACACCGCACGATTTACAGGTTACGTTACATTTTCCTTTGTGACGCCTTTCGTGTCTCCGTTTATACCTATTGTTCCTGAATGTCTTTTCGCAGTATTGACACGGGAAAATCTTGTTGTCCAACATCGCGAGATCTCGTTTTTCTTCTTCGTCAATCATCGTTGGTCGTTTTTTTTTTATCTTCTGAAACCGTCTCTTCGTTCATTGGAAGAGACGATTGGAAAATTCTGGTAATTCTCATTCCAAATCAGGGAAATACTTCCAACAGGCTTCTCAGTAATATATACCACCAAACTAGATTTTTGCAGGCGTAATCATTTTTCCATTGCATCGGTCGTGGTGCGCCAAAAAATTCATCGTAGGAAGAAACGAGTCCTCCACAATCGAGACACGTAAAGTTTAACACGCAAGGCTTCTCCAAATGACTTTCCACCTCTTCTCGCGATAAAAACTCAACATTGCATTTCTTGCACTGGAACCTCGAGACCACGTCGTACTTGGTAGCCATGGCTGATATAAAGATAGACGGAATTATCCGTGCCTTTTATACCCACCTCTCGTTCCCAGGGGTTTGTATCAAATGCTCCACACGCTAGAAAGTCACAATATCACACCCCTCATCCGTACAAAAAATACGCATAACTTGTTAAAAATGCTCCCCAAACAACAACACTTTAGAAAAAAAAAACTGCAAAAAATATTCAAATAAGGAGGGGCCCATCTGCAGGGAGGTTCCTGACACAACAAGAAAGTTGCACGCCGAAAAATGCTCCACAAACAGCAACACTTTAAAAAAAAAACCGCAAAAAAAAAATTAGGAGGGGGCCCCAATCTGCAGGGAGGAAGGAGGGGGCCAGGAGGGGGGGCTGGGGGTTGCTCAAAAGGGCCTGCTTTCCACCAAAACTTCTACTACTCGTTACGACAGTGTCATTTCTCCTTCAGATGGGCGTAAGATGACATATACGAACGATAAATTTATTGTATTAACCTTGGCGGAAAGAAGACATCACCACCTTTCAGAAAAGTCTAACAATAGCCATTTAAGTTAAGTAGAACTCTTGAAGGAGTACATTCTAGTAGAAAATCGTGACACATTTTGACTGCTATGACGTTGCCACTTCGTTTTTTAATGGAAGTAAGATAGCCCCAATGTAAGATATAACTTAAGAAAATTTGGTAGAATTTCCTGAAAACGAACAAACAGACCTTTTTTTTTTCCCCTTTACCATTTATATTACACTAAGTTAATTTTAAGAAATGCCACTGTTACCCATATACTTTCGTTTCCATTAGTCCACTAATATGGTACCGAAATAGATGTTCTATATGCCAAATTAAAGGATATTCTATGTACTACAAAAACTTGTATAGGCATTAAAACGATTGGTAAGCGTTAGAGGTTTATTTAAGTTTATAGCGAAGTTTTACGATGAACAAATGCATGTTCTTTATCTTAAAGTTAAAATCTGTTAGCAAATCATTAAAAACAATGAAAGTGTTATATGTAATGAAGGATAGTACGTTTTAAACGCTTGTATTTGGTGAAAAGAAAAACGGGTTGGTAGAAGTCAAGATATTAAAAATATTAGAAAATTTCTCACTGGCCCCATTTTTACAAGATGGCGGCTCATTTCCGGTCTGAAAATTGCAAAGAAAATTTGGTAATATTTATATCTAGCTTCTTCACGTGCTTCTTGTTCAGAAAAAAATTAGTTACCACGTCTACTAAAAAATGCCTTTAGCTCGGAAACTCTGGCCTTTTCTGCATTCTTCTCCTAGACTATATCACGTCTCTTTAAGTTGCACCCCTGCGCCTTCTGCATCTCCCATTCCGGGACCATCGTCGCCACTAGACTACGTCTATTGCCCTGGAGCTCTCTTACCACTTTCTTCCTTGTCATGATTTCTTCCCTCCCCGATCCGGATTGATCTGTGGGAGCCGCTTTTGTATCCCGTTTCTGTTTTGTACATTTATAGTAATAAATGCTTTTGGCGAAAACAAAACAAACCACATCATACAATCTGAACCTTCGCCAAACTGGCCTGCTGACATCTAAAATATTGCTGCATGTTCTGTTCCCACTGGCGATGGTTTTCGACTTTTTCGCTATACCCACAACTTCTTGGCGATTCCGCCGTCTGGTTCCACATTTCGTGTTCTCGTTCATGCTTTTCTTCCTTAGGGTGGGGGGGGGGGAGGGGGAGAGGGCATGGCAACCCTACCGTATATACGACCCTTCCTCCGAATGCTCTTAGCAGGACCACAACTCCTACATCTGCCCGGGTGTTATTGATTTCTTGATAGTGTCCTCGGGTTGTCTCCTTACGCTCCGGGCCGATCGAGCTCAGCGATTCCGGTCGGTACCATTCCTCTGACAGATCGGTTCCGCCACTCTCGCCTTCTTCACAGGCAGCATGGAGAAGAACTTCTCGCCTTTTCCTCATTCCGCTGCTCCTGGCTCTACACCTTTTACGCCAACTTGACCTTCATGCCAACTTGACCTTCACGCCTTTCTTATTTCGATCCAGCCCGTATATTCCTGCTGCTACGTAAGGTATTCCCCAGCTTTGCGGTTTTGTTCCATTTCACACCTGCTTCCCATTCCCGCTGTAGTTTTTCGCATGGCCCTGTCTCCTCCTCCACATTGGGCCCGGAGCTACTACTTCACGTATCCCATTCTTCCACAAAGAAATGCCGCCGTCAGCATGTCTTCATTCCATCGGCCCATTCCGGCATCATCGTCTTCATATTTCTTTGTGCTCCACCCTGGTGTTTTCCCGTTTGTTTTCGGGGTCAGGATCGGCCACCGACTCTTGTCGCCTGCACTTCTCACCACTAGACAGCGCTCTCTACTAATTCCCTCCGCAGCTGCTTGGCTCCTTGGTCCTCCTGTAAGAGTTTTGGCGCACCAACGACCGGTTTCTTGCTTCCGCTGGTTGTACGCAGGACATTCTCTTTCCCTGCTGTTTTCTCCAGTTTTTGCAATGTCTTTGGATTCTTCATCATCAGAAGACTGTTCCTTCCATTCTGCTGCCGAATGTTTTCGATCCCAAGCCTTGTGGTTGTATAGGTTTTACAGGACGAGTGCACTTTGACCCTCACCCGTGCTGCCAGCACCATCGGTTGTGTGATGGCCTTACTCTTCGCTGCAGTATCTGTGTTACCATCTCTTCCAACAAAATGGCGGCTAATTCGTGAATGACAAAAAAGTGCGCACCGCTAGACGGAAAAGACAGTTGGCCTCACAACGTTCACATTCCTCTCCATCTACCTTGGGTTCACCCAAGGCCATCCTTCGGACAGCCCCACTCTGCATCCAGTATCATCGCCAGCCGTTTAGCTTCGCTCCTCCTGTGCTTCTCATACACCGTTCTCTCCTAGTGACAAGTGAAAATAAAATATGGATTTTAATGCTCGTAGAGAGGCTCGTACAGTGAGTAAATCACTGTGGCTAAATTAAACAAGCAATGAAATCCAATACCGCGATGTTATGCATCACATACTGGGGGGGGGGGGGTGAGAAGTGTTTAGCACAGAATACGTTGGGATTTCGGTGGAAAACAGATCTTTTTAATATATTGCTTTAATAGAAGGATACGCAAGCTAGTACTGCATTGGGAATTGTTGGGTGGTCACCCTCGGCGATTTTCGTGGCAATATTTACAATCAAAAGGTTGCGTCCCGTAAATTTGCTGTTAAATATTATTTTTTTGTTCGAACACGTGGTAGGTTCTGTGAGCAAGTTAATATAACAAAAGAGTAAATAATTAACGAAGTGAAAATGCTAGAACGCATTTAAAGTGGGGCATTAACTTAGCAGTGGCAGAACTTAGTTGTCATGGAAGTGGGAAGTTTTTCATATATTTGGTGCGCAACAAACAAGATAAAAAATATCACATTCGACACGATTACAACCTATTCATGAGGTTTAGTACCTTTTGCAAAGGAAGCCCTCCTATTCCCCAACTCGGCTAAACTCAGTCGGCTTTATGCCTGGTAAAATCGAAAAGAAGTAATTACATTTGTACAAATTGGTTGGAGTTACGATGACCGGAAGTGGGTGCGTTGCAGCCCATTTTGGTGACTTTTTCTGAATCTTGTAGCTGGAGAACCAGATTAAAATTTTGGGTTCTGTTTTCGCAGAATGAAAGTTCGAGAATGTGGCTATTAAGAATTTCTATGATGGGTCATTTCTGTTGGTAACTTCTGTAGATACAGTGGTTTGAAGTTGGAGGTTGGACAAGTCAGGGGCGGGGGGGCACCATGACTTGTAGAAAAAAAAAATATGAGTTCGTTACAACGAAGTTTCCCAGAGGTTTTTTTGTCAGCTTGAGTCCCGGTATCCTCTCCAAAAGGGTTTTGGCCAAAAAGTCCTTGCATGGAAATCTCCATCCTAACTGTTGTAGTGGCCCTTTCTTTAGAAGTCAGATGAGTGAGCTGTGAATGAATGCTGGCAGGCAGTATGTATGGCCTGCGTAACCGGGGACCGAGTCGAGACCTGCACGTCGAGGCAGGTCGTCTGGTTTTTTCTCTAACTGGAAGGCCAATCTGTCCTAGTGACAGAGCCAAGCTACCCCACATGAGGGCTTTAAAGGAAACTGTAATGATCTCGGATGTCTATGGGAAGAGAGATACTTTGAGTCCCTAAATGATTGGCTGGAAGAGCTGAAGTCTGGTTGGCTGAAAAAGGTGTCCAGGATCTGTTTGGGTTGCAATCTTCAGCATGCTAGTTAATCCACAGTAAAACTGAAAAATGGAAATTGCTGAGTTTTGAACTCTTAATAGAAGACTGTACTTGGCTCTCATGATTTTAATAAAAAGGCAGATTAATAGTAGGATTGTTTTTATAGTAGAAGTTTATGGATGGGTCACTCTGTATGATTGGAGATCTCTGAAAGAAAAAAAGATACACTGCTGTCCGCTATAATTTGTATATAAGTGTAAGGTTGCCGGGTAGGTAGGGTTGATGGGAAAATATTTACGTTAAATATTGTTGCTTTTAGGGATCGACCGGATACCGTTTTGGCGGATCCGGGTCGGTTCCGGATAATTGGATGTCAGGGCCGGACCGGTTCCGGATCTAGGTGCCGGATTCGGGTCGGTACCGGATACCGGGTAATTCACACACAAAAACGAAATAGTTATTTTTTTCCCCTTTTTAAGTTGCAGCTAGGGTATTAATTTTCGCTTTGTTTCACATTACTTTCTTACATTAAACACTTAGAAGTCTTAAGCTGTTAAGAGTACCAGTATAATTACATGTAGGCTACAGAACTGTTTTGCAATGTTGCCAAACTCTGCAATTTTTTTTTGAAAAAGTCAAACAAAGCACTCATTAGGTTAATCAATCAAAAAACATTTTTCTAGTTGAAGGATTTCTCATTGATTAGCCTACTGCTTAATTTCGAAAAATAATTTGCAAAATTTTGCAGTATTTGTGAAACCAGTATGTAGTCTATGCATTTATTTTACCTTAAAATTATTGAATTTTGGTTGCATTAAAAAAAATCAAAATCCCAACAGGTCTTTTACTTAGTTTTTTTACGTTGGTTTTGTTCCTTTTTTTTTGGCTTTCATTCCCTTTTAAATTGCTTTCATTCCGCGTGGTATTGCGCACAGTATAACAAACACCGAAAGCAAATTAAAAACGAGAGCAAAAAAAAAAGGAACGAAACCAATATTAAAAAAAGCTGTATTTATTTTATGAACAAAACTGTCTGGACTCTTGCAACATGGAAGTCATCTTTGGTTTATCTTGCTAGTTTTTGATGCCGTCATTAAACCGTCTTACTTTTCGAATTTAACCCCTTGGCGTCCAAACCACGATTTATCGTCACTTCAAAACCGTTTCTAAAACTCCCGACGCACCCTGGATTCAACCGTTAGAAAAGAAAAACCGCCATTGCATACAACGGCGGTGTAATTCCGACTGAATTGGGTACTTTGGCACGCGTATTTTGGATTTATTTTATTTAATATCATCTTTTAATTTCCTCAACTGATATTGTTGTTGGCCTGTGTCGTCAAAATTGACGTGAAATTATTTTTGTCCGCTAAAACCAGCTCCTGATTCAAGCTGTCGTAAAACAACGCAACGAACGGCCGCTATCTTCGTCGCGTTGGAATTCTGGGATTCCCCGATGGGCACGTGTATAGCACGTGATCGCAGCGGGGGCCAGTCACAAGTGACGTCACATGAAGCGAGTCAAGGTCACAGCCATTGGAGCTAGCAGGTGCGCGTCTCTTGGCAGACAGCCGGCTGGGAGTGGGAGCGCGATGGCAGCCGTAAAAGGATTGCATTCAACAATAGTGAATATAAAGTAGGAAATAAAACAACTTAAACTACTTATACGGTATTAAAAACTTAAAAAAAAGATATCGGAAGCCGTAAACAACACTGTAAAGGAAGAATAACCAGAGGACGTTATCATTTCATGGTCTCCCATGTACTGCAACGGAAGGTGAATATTTTCGTAAAGCGCATTTACGTAGTCGACCTTCAACTTTTTTTTAAAGTTATGAAAACGTAATACGATTGTCCCAAGTGTATTTTTGTGCAATAATTTACACTGTAATTATTACGTCTACAATTTTTTATACCCGAAGATCGCTTAGTTATTTTACTACGATTTATTTTACTGAGACAAGCAACATGTTTACGGCGACAATGTTTTGGTTGTGTTGCAACCGGTATCCGGCTAAATATAATTGCCGGATCCGGATCTTGCCAGATACCACATTATCCGGCGCCGGATCCGGATATATCCGGACTCGGTTGATACCTAGTTGCTTTATTAAGCACTAGGCAAAATAATTAAGACGTTATTATTCGCAGCAGCAAATAAAAGTGGAGGTAATCAACGTTTTCATAACAAACAGAGATAGTCACCGCTGTTTAAAAAAAAGATATCAAATACGGTAATACATGTATGTTAAACACAGACATAGCACTTGGATGCTTGTGTTTGTGCCCCCTATAACAATGAGAAAATATAGTCCGGCAGCCGGCACAAAAACCCAAAAGAATAGTCTACACAAACTGTTTTTGCGCAGAGATGTTCTACAATATGTTTGTACTCCAAAACATAATGATGCCACCTTATGCCACCCCTGGTGCACGTGTCAGTATGAGGTCACAGTGCGGTGACTGAATCCTTGCCAAAGATTAGTTACAAAGTGACGATTCATACAAAAGTTAAAGTATGCAGAAAAGAGAAAACGAAGCGATGACACGACTCGCGTATATTTTTTTCCCTTACGAAATGTTTTTTTCTGCTCCAAAACATTTACTCAACTTAAGAATTTGCCGACTGGCAAAGAGTCAATGAGCAAAGGTGAAATGCCGAGTCGTTTTTTGCTTCCTGTGTAATAAATAATAACATGTATTGCCAAGATAGTTTAATTTCTTTGGACGAATTTCTCGAATGGGGAGAAGAGTAAATGAACAAAGGTGAAATGCCGACTCTTAATTTCATCGCGTGAACAAATAATAAAAAGTGTACGTACGACGACAGTTTAATTTTTTTCGTGAATTTGCCGACTAGGCGAATGAGTGGGGGGACGGTGCGGCCCCCTCGCCCCCCCCCCCTGTCGCTACGCCCCTGGGTTCACCTGGCCTCACTTGTAAACGCGGTCTCGTATCAGACGCTCGTGGTGCCACCGCAACACCATCGAAGAAAAAACCTGAGGGCAGCATTCTTCCACACCAGAAGAACAATCGTCTATATGGCGATTACACATTAAAATGTAAATAATGTATATTTCTTTAGGCATAAAGCCAAAACAACTTTCAGCTTAGTTGTGTTTTAGATGTTGTCAACACACGATATTTTTTATTTCTAACAGGTGACGACTTTGTTTATTTATGAAAAATGTCCGATGTTCAAACCAGTTTAAATTCTAACCTAAACTGCACTTAGCCCTTTAAAAACTAGCTGGAATATTTAATCTTTTGATTTGTGCACTTATTACATTTTGGTAAACTTAACTTCTTGCCATGAACCCTACCGGAGCTCCAATGTTTATGTTTGTCTATTTCTATGGACCCAGTGTATGATTTTATGTTTATTTTTTATAGCATCTCCATCCAAACTCCGACCGTAAACAAACTAGCTTTCCTTCGTTAAAAACATGCCTTGTATATAGCAAACCGTTTCCCAAAGTCAAATGTTTATTCTGTGCATTACACTCCCCCCCCCCCCTCCTTCGATGCCTAACGTCGTAGTTTATTTTAATAGGCCTAAAAATCACGTTGTTATGAGTTGAAAACTCACTTGCACATTCAAAGCCAGGCCTCTAAGTTTCCAAGTCGGCAATTCCCTTTGTCAATTCGAATCCAGCCAACCAAAACACTACTTCAATTCCGTCAGCCAGTCAGAGCGCTCCAGCTACCCCGGTCGTCCGCGCTGCCACCCCAACTTCCGGTGGTGACAGCTCGGCCGATTTGGGTCAGTCTCTCCTCCTCCAGATGTCCGACTCTCTTCCCCGCACCCCCCCTCCGAAGCTATCCTCGGCGTCCGCGCCGACTTCTGGTAATGAGTATATAACCCCAAACCCAGAGACACTCGTTAGCACAGCTCAAGGATTCTCAAAGCTAGAGGTCGCTACGCCGGTCGGGAGTGGAGATGCCGCGGTCCGATTGTTGCCATGCCGGGCAAAGGTAGTGGTTCGTATCGTACTTAGTTTAGCTTTAAAAGTTTAATTTTTGGACTTACATTCAAAATTTATAGTTTAAACTTAACTTAACCTCGTAGCTTTAGAAAGTAAATTTATGGAGCGTCAAGCCAAACGGCATTTCGGACGTTGGCGGCCTTAATTTAAGGGTTCACGGTCCCTTACTAAAAACCAGCTTTATTTCATCGTTTCTTTAAACGCAGTTTAATGTAAACAAAGGACGGTTTGATCTTCGTGGGGTTTCCATTGCTTAAACGCTCGGATCCACTTTATAGGTAGCCGCGGCTCTATAATTTAAGGAGTTGACTTATCAACAGCAACTCTGGGAGGTTTAATGCTTTGCAGTATACACGTAGAAACAAAACTGTAAAACCAGGTCTACTATTATATATCAGCCGAGGCTGTTTGTAATTTAGAGGGCTCTTTTGCGAAATCCCCTTATGCCTATACAAATCACTTTTTCTATTTGAAAATGTTTTAACTGAACATCGTGTTTGTTCTAGTGTTGAATTTTATTGTAAATTCCCCGTGTTATTTATAAACTAATCCAGTTGTAAATTTGCCAAATGTAAATGTAAAGTGCGTTTTGATTTTTAACATGTTTGTTCAAAAATAAAACCAGGAGTTTAAAACCCAGTTGGTTTATTCGTCAGTCGTTCGCTAGCAGTAAGAAATTAAGACAATTCTCTTAAACTTAGCTTAGCTAGCCTAATTTTCCCACCTTGGTGGCAGCGTTACCGCTTATTATTACAGTTAGCCTACATTATTAGGACATGTGTAGCTCCATTCCCTACGCCGGGACTGTAGCTGTTGTGCTTATTTGAAACAAAAAGTACCCAAAAGTAATAGTAAGAAGATCCAGTTACACCAGGCGAGCGGCGATGTTACAAGCACCTACCCCGTCGTAGCATCCGCCGTTACACACTCCCACAACCTAAAACGCCCGTAATTTACTCTTAATACTAGGCACTTCGGTCCGTGGATCTGCCGCGGTTAGTAGGGGGCCTGGCTCATATAAAGTACTGAAATTATTAAACGGAGTTTGGGAATTTTACCTCCAGCTTTAAAGTTAACACAAGAATCATCACAAACGCATATACCAAACGAGTCCACTTCCAAATACTTATAAACGTTGGTCAGTTTCTCCAGAACTTCCTCAAGCCACATCAAATACAAGTCCTCTTTTTAAAACACTTTACACGGGCTAACCAGCGCCAAAACATTGCAAAAACCTTCTCTCCTTTCTTCCCAAGAAGAGGTCATAACTGCTACAGTAAGACTTCATTTGAAAAAGTAACAATTAATAAAAACACACAAGACGAACAATATACATCAAAGCTAAGCATTTGATTGTTAGGTGCACGACTATATGCAAATAATTTTATTAACAAGGAGGGTAAAAATTAAACAAGTCATCTTTCATCTGTCATCTTTCATCGAAGTCTAATCCCATCCATTTATCCTACTTTGAACTGGCACTGCAGCTGTTTAAAATGAAACTTGTGGTAAATTAGAGCAAAAAGCACAGCGCTTCAACGTACGTAAACTGCCGTAGCTTAGCTCCTAATTAATATAAATAGTTTTAATTACCCTTGTTGGAAAATATACATTTTCATCTTTCAGCTAAGCCTAATCACGTCCATTTATCAGAATTGGAATGGGTAGTGCTGCCATTTAAAGATGAAACAAGTGGTAAAATAGAACGAAAAGCATAATGCTACACCGTAGGTACACTTAGCTCCTGATTAATATAAAGCGTTTTAATTATACATCTTCATCTTTCATCTAAGTCTAATCACGTCCATTTATCCTAATTAGAACGGGTAATGCAGCTGTTTAAAATCAGAAATTGTATTTGTAACACGCGTTAATGGCCTAAAATAACTTAAATAACGAATTTCGGCAAGAAGGATTAATTTTCCAAAAAATATGAATAGAACCTTCTTTGAAGTAAATTTTATTCTAAACATAATTGCTTACCGGTTAATTTCCAATTGGATGAACGGTTTAGACGCTAGAAGCAAAAAACAGTTTTGTTGTCGCCATTTTGGACGCCATCTTGAATTCCCCAAGGGTGCCAAGGTGGCATCATTTTGTTTTGGAGTAGGGACATATTGTAGAACATCTCTGTGCAAAAACATTTTGTGCAGGCAGTTTTTTTTAGGTTAGACCAAAAATAAGCATTTGGCAACTAGACTAATAGGGTAGGTTAGCTGCTGTGGAATGCGTCCCTATAGCTATTTTCGGAGGGCTGAGGCAGTTTTTGAGCTGGACCGGGTGACTACCTTACGGGCAGTGATAAAAAAAAAAAACAGCACCTGACTTTTCCTTGCTGGATGTAACATTTTTATTTGTTATCTGCTGTGCATTATAAAAAGGTTCAACAAAAAAAAAAAAATATATATATATATATTTATATATATTTTTTTAACCTATATATATATATATATATGATTGACACTGATCATGATCCCGGCCAGTTATTTGACATAAATTACATGTTGTATACACTTCGTTTGACTAATAATTGGACAAAGATAGGCCTACACAGATTGACTGAACATTGTAGCGGTGGACGCTACGACGGGCTAGGTGCTTGTAATGTTTCCGCACTCATGGTTGACATCCATCTTGTAGAAATGACTGATTCGTGACTTGCTGACTATTATGGCGTATAACAGCACAGTAGGGCCTCAATCCCAGAGGGAGTGAAGATATTTTTCCTATCTAAAGTGAATAGTTCTGACCAGTAACTTTCTACCTGGTCTTTAAGGCTGCCACCACCGGTGGGTAATTATAAAAGCTAAGGGGGTTTTAGAATAAAAATGGGCTACATATTATTTAAAACATCAGCGATTATTTAGCACTAGAAAACGGACATTTGTAGTTTAAAACTCTTGGTTTTTAATAAACAAACAAATGATAAAGACACTTTACATTTTGGGTTACTAGCTTTACAGAAGGCTTTAAATTAAAGCAACATGCTTTCAATGAAAACAAACGAATTTACATTGGAGAAAATTCAACCTCTAAAAGTGACAACTGACTTTAAAATAAATAAATACAATTTTAAGTAGAAAAAGAAGTTTTGGGTCCAATCCTGAAAACCCTCTAATTAAACTCGCATCCGCTAAAGTTTTAATTAGTCCTAGACAGAAAACATCTCTCTCAAGAGACTCCCGAATCCTCAAGGGCGGTTGTCTACCGTTTAAGTTAAAACGTGGTTTAAAATAAAGAACGCTTGTTTTTAGTAAGAGAACCACTCGGACTTTACAGAAAACAGGGGCCAGAAATGCTGATGGCTTGCTTAACTTTAAAATTGTCAAACTAGAAGTAAGTTAAAAATTGAACTATAAATGTAGAATTGGGGGTCCTAAAGATAAACTTTCAATTAACTAGTAACTCATACTGACCACGACCTTTGCCCGGCCTGGCAACCTTCAGAACGCGCATCTCCACTCCTGACCGGCCGTGACCACCTCTAGCTTTAGATCTGTGAGCTGTCGAGAATAGCTGCGTACTCCAAATTGGCTGAGGGCCGGGAAAACCATGGAAAGTGGGAGAAGAAGTCGGGTTAACAAAGGGTTTTGCTTGGGAGCCGTGTGAAGGAACAGGAACTATGTTCACATGGGCCAGTATGGAGTTTTTAACTCATTGACAAAGAAAAATTGGCTTTTAGGCTATTAGGTGTACTGGAAATAAACCAGTGTTATGCACTGCAACTATTGAAGGAAGGGGACGAAGTATAAAGCACAGTTTGACTTTGGCAATTAATAGGAGTTTACAAATCATTTTTGCTACGAAAAGCTAGTGGTTTGCATTCGGCAGTCACGGTCGAGTTGTCAGACTATTTTCAACATTAAAAATTCAAGTTCGTTTAAATCGTTGCTGAAGGAAGGCTAAGCAGAGGTAGTGATCCGGGGGCAAAAGATTAAACTCAAAAGGTTAAATAAACTAGCTCAGTAAAAAGGCTATAATGCATTAAAATATAAGTTAATTTCTCAGCAGAGAATGGCGATCGAGAAAAGTCGAACATTTTTCATAGCATTTGAGGTACGAACAAATAAGATAAAAAATATCGTATTAAGTCTGTATCCAACATGTATGTGAGGTTAAGTACCTTAAAGGAAGCCCCTCCTAAGACACAACTAAGCTAGTGTATAGTGGCTTTATGCCAGTAATAAAATAAAAAGGAGTAATTACAAATGTACATCATTATTGAAGCTACAGCGGCCGGAAGTGTGAGCGTACGGCTCAGTTTGGTGGCTTTTTCAAAGGATGCTGTGGACAAACCAGAATGAATTTTAATGTTCTGTTTTCGCAGAAGTATTGTTCCAGTGTGTGGCTATTAAGGGCTTCTAAGTTTGGCCGATTCTGTTGGTAACTTCCAGTAGAAATCTTCACCCAATGATGGATGATTTTGGTAGGGGGTGGGAAGGGGGGGGGGGCTGAAGTGTGGAGCTTCAGCAAAACTGAGTGTTTCCCCGAGGTTTTTGATTTTTTGAGTCCGGGTAGCCTCTCCAATCATCCTGAAGCACAGGACCTTATTACAACATTTTGGAGGCATTGTCCGACATTTTGTAAACAGAATCTTCCATATTAGGGCGAGATTGTGTCATCACTTCGTAAACATGTAAATGAATAGAAAAAGATTTCTTACTTTGCATCTGGTGAACTCAGTTTTTAGGATTTTATGGTCTGGATCCATAGAATATAAATTGGCCGGTCATGGTACGAACAATTCTTCGATTATATAATAATAATAATAATAATAATAATAATATGAGTTTACCACACATGAATCATGGGAAGGAACCGGAAGGTTGATGAAACACTAATACCGGACCTAAGATAGAAGATAATCTTGATTAGTCAAATAGGGCGCTTAAGAAATTTATGAAGGGGGTTCTTATCACGCATTCTGCGGAAGCCAGATACATTATCCATGTTAACAGTTTCAGCTTGTAGGGCATTCCAAATTGGGACGACTCTAACCGAGAAGAAATTACGCCGGCAATCAAGACGTGAACTCTGCACACACAGTTTCCAAGGATGTCCCCTGGTGTATTGCACTGGTGCCCTATCAAAAAAGGGAAGGTCCACAGAGATAAGACCACGCAAATTTCTGTACGTTAGGACGAGATCGAACTTAATTCTTCGAAGTTCAAGTAATTCTAATCCTGTCATATTAAGGCGGTCTGCATATTTGATATCACGTAGGCCCGGTAATCCTTTTGTAAACCGGCGCTGAACCGACTCAATTAAGTCAATATCCTTCAAGAGGAAAGGGGACCACACTGGGGTTGCATACTCGAGCAAAGGGCGAACAAAAACTTTGAATGCCCAAATTTTTGTTGCAATGCTACCAGAAGTAAAACATTGATTGACAATTGCTAAACGTCGAAATGCAGAGGCACTGATTTTCTGGCAATGCACTAATGCATTAATTAGGGGTTGTGAGTGCAGAACCCCAACATTGATCGTCATCCTCCAGACTTTTTCTCCACCAACGACATGAACATTAAACACTCCTCAACGCATAGGCAAGAGGAAAAAAGGTAGGGCGATAACAAAGGAATAAACAATCGTCGGCAAGTAAGCACGGGCTTCAATACAAAGGAAAAGAAGGTGCACACTGTTAGTAACAATGACATGAGCATAATGCAGAATAAAACGGTAGGTAAAAATAAATGTTGAAGGTTTGGAGAGCAAGACATAAGTGGAACTTGAAACTCAAGGACAATGGTCCCACACAACAAGGCATTAAAAGCTTCAATTATAACAACATTCAGAGCTGTAGTGTGAATTCTTTAAAGTCGTAAGACGTTGCTTTCAGTCACGCCCCCTCGGAATTCTCACGAAGGCTGACCTCCTACCTTCAAAATTGGCTAATGCATAAAAATACTACAAACATTACACAAGTTTTTCACAGGAAAAATGCATAGAAAAATTTCACAAGACGACCTTCACTACTGCAGAGCGTGGTACCGATATTTCCACGGACCTCAAACCAATTCAAGTAGGATTCGTACATCAATGCAGTGTTTCAAATACAAAAATGCATTGGCGTAAGTGGGGGTACAGTAAGGTTGTTAGGCGATAACAATAATTCTAGGTGTGAACCTTATGGTTCTATTAGGTGAGGTTAAGTGGTTAGTATGGAAGCACAAAAGGATTGAAAAAAAAGAGTAAAAACGTCATATCAAAAACGTTTAAACACTCGTGTTAGTGCGCAAATATTACAATACTAGACGAAGCCCGTGCTATGCACGGGGCCGGTCATGAATTAAGTTTACAGACACACTTTTCCTGGCACACTTTTCCCGATATTTTTCTTGCCCGTGCCTCGTACATCTTTTTGTGAGCCGTATGCGAGATGATCTACCGTTCCCTCCAGACTGTACTTGCCATGCTGGTAGAATGGAATAGTCCACTTGCAATGAGGGCGTGAGGAGGGGGGAAGTGATTGTTCAGTATTTTTTTATTAATTGCTCAGCCGGGTCCAGCATTATTATAAGGATTTACCCGGCGCGCAACTCATGAACACAAAGGAAAATAAAACCAATATCCTTAGTAAAAACGCCCTAAACTCGCAATACACTCCATAAATTATAGGAGATACCATAATATACAAATTCATTCATCATAGAAACTACATGGCCATAGTAAGTAACGATCTCGCACACTATTTCACTAAACAGTGGGTAATTCTCGCAGGCCAAACCAATCTTGGAACTTCTCTAACCGCTTCCTTTTAGTGGGTTTGGGGAGTGTATCAACCGCCAGCTCTTCTGAAGGTTTATGTACGAGTTTGACTGGGCCGGCCCTCATGTTGTCCCTTTCTTTGCATAATGTTGCGACCTCGCCATACATATAAGGCTGTCGAGAAGAACAATGGCGAATTGATTATCTGTATACAATGCAACACCACTCTCTAATAGGAAGCGAGTACAGAAGTTCCATGATTGGTTCGGAACATTCGGTTGCGCGCCTGGTAAATATTGTAATACGAGAGTTTAAACGTTTTTGATATGTTTTTACTCTTTTTTTTAACTCCACGTATACCAGGGAAACAGGGGGCGTTACAAGCACCTAAGCCGTCGTAGCGTTACAATAGTAATTTCTATAAATACAAGAGTGGAAAATGGTGACTAGCACTAGCTTGTGCAGAATTGAGCTTGTGCAGAATTGAGCTTGTACAGAATTGTAGAGTTCGGGTCTCTTAAACCAAAAAAA
>JAHWFP010017114.1:106940-119113 GCA_023313725.1 Lithobius niger | reverse complement strand
CAAAGGAGTGATATGAAATTAAAATATTGGAAAAATGGCCACTCAAGCTATAGTTGACGTGGCACATTATTACAAATCTGCAGCTTCACAATTTAAAATAAAAGAAGTGATATCATATCAAAAACCAAAACTGGTAAAAAGAAACGCCAAGTTCCGAATAGTTCGGCCTTTCAAAGGAGTAATATCAACACACCAAAACATTCGCCAACTTAATAGCACCGAATAATACTTCGGACGTTAAATGAAAGCTTAAACATTGCTACCGAAAGTAGCAATGTTCTAGTTTTCATTTAACCTTCGAACTATTAGGCAGTGCGATTAACTTGGCGAAATGTTTTGGTGTGTTGATGTCACTCCTTTGAAGGGCTGAACCATTCGGAACTTGGCGTTTCTTTTAACCAGTTTTGGTTTTTGATGTGATAGTTGATTCAACCTGAATTGTAGTTGTAAAATTCATTGCCCCCTTTCAACCCCAAATACACCAAAGTCATTAAATTTTGAGCAATTTCCTAAATTCTTCCGAAATTTGCGGGAAATTATGCTGGGCTTTGGTTGAATTGTGCGGAATTGGATTAAATAGGTTGACTGTTCCCAGAATTATCGGAAACATGAGATTGGATTGGGAGCCAGTTTGGGAATTAAAAATGATTTGTCAGAATGAGAAATGCAAAGCAATTGATTGGAATGGATCTGGAATAGTAAATAAAGAATATGGCAATTAATTTAATTGCATTGAAACATGGCAATGACTTGGTTAGAATTTAGTTTAATGCATGAGTGTGGATTTGAATAATTTATCCGGATGGAATTGCTTTTTATTGGTATTTAGGCAGAAAAAGACTTTGACTTGCCCTTTTGCCGATCATTTGATTCATAGGTGATTGACTCGGACTCAAATCTATTAAAACGACATGCAGTGGAGGAGTGGTGGGGGGTGGGGGGGGGGGGGGGTGGGGTGGGGTTTCCAAGATTTCCTGTGTCGAGGGGTCTCCTCTGGTCGAACATTCCAACAAACACAAATGACAAGAATTCCAATTACTGTTCCTTGATCAAAGTGGGCTTTACTGCTCTTTAATCAAATCAAATCAAATTAAATCAACCAGAAATGCAGTAGCCTACTTCGTATACCATCATTAATTAATTTCAGTGAAAACAACGCTCGTCATATTACTGTGAAAGTTCGTCAAATTAGAGTCACAATTCCGAGAATTACGGAGAATTTACCGCTAAACTTCACAACGAAGACACTTTCAATGTCTTGCGAATTTTCAATGGCAAACTGCCATCTTCCTCAGGCACTTTTGACAAAGTATCAGCCTCCTTACACCTACATCGTCTGCTACGAATTCCTAACCGCCAACATCGTCTGCTACGAATTCGTAACTTCCGCTCCTCGCAGCCTCCCGTATTTCGTGGGCAGCGCGTTCACTAGCTCGTCAAGCTTCTACTGTCGGCCAAGCTGTTGTTTTAGGTCCCGTCTTTTCTTATATAGGAGAGACAAGGAAAGGAGTCAGGACGAGAATGGGGCAACACATGGCCAATGTAAGAAACGGGAAGGAAGACAACGGCATCGCAGCTCACTGCATGGAGTCTAAGCATAGTATTGGATGGGAGAAAGCTGAGACGCTGATGACTTCAAATTCTAAGAATGACAGGCATTTGAGATGCTTATAATCGATAGCCATACGATTGCATGAAATTGGAGGTGCGTCATTGATGAACATTCAAGGGCCTGCATTTCCCCGGGTTGAAAACATCATTGGAAGTGACAACAGCTTGGCCGACAGTGGAAGCTTGTCGAGCTAGTGAACGCGCTGCACACGAAATACGGGAGGCTGCGAGGAGCGGAAGTTACGAATTCGTAGCAGACGATGTAGGTGTAAGGAGGCTGATACTTTGTCAAAAGTGCCTGAGAAAGATGGTAGTTTGCCATTGAAAATTCGCAAGACATTGAAAGTGTCTTCGTTGTGAAGTTTAGCGGTAATATTCTCCATAATTCTCAGGATTGTGACTCTAATCATTAATTAAATTAACAAAATTAGTGACAAGAGTTACGCTGTTATGATTCGAAGACATAATAATTATTGTACGGAAATTTAGGAAAATAGGAAAGTAGTTAGTAGATGACTAACATTGTCGTCTCTTGTAGAATAAAATTATGGAATTTGTAAAATATGAAAACAAGCAAGGGCAAAGTTGCTATTTCCAAACAAGGTAAGATGTAACCAAAATTCGAACTTTTTTGTGTTTTAACTCATTATTTTAGGTTCACAGAAATGGTGAATAACTTTTCATCGTTGTCATTGACACAACAGATATTTTCAACGGGCTCCAAGGACCAGGGCGACATAAAGGCGACATAAAGGTCAAGGTCAGGGTACACCCCTGCTGTTGTAATCATATCAGGTCCTCTGAAAAATCGTCTGCTAGTCTCTGCAATGATGTAGGGGATTCGTAGGATTTTGTTGGCGACGGTGGGGGGGGGGGGGGGTTAAAAATTCCACCAATGTTTTGGGTTGACCTTTCAAACTCCCGTCTTCGCAGAGACAGGGAGCTAGTTTGTAGTGCTGGAATTAGTTTATAATGGGAGGTTAGCCTTTGTAGAACACCATTCGGCAAACAAGAAGGAATCTGCTCTCTCTTGAGGGGACTGGGGAATTACGTTTGGATCTCTGAAAGCTGGGTGAAGAAATGGTGGGGAGGGAAATGTGACAGAGCTAGACATTCGCCCATTTCATCGTTCCTCTCTTCCATCACCGTTGGGTCTATATGGTGTTGTGCCTGCGTGGGTAGGGCGTTTATGCATGGGGCGTAGTGGCGTCGACAAGAGCCCCCAACCCGAGCATGTCGAGAATTCAAAGCACCCATCATTGCAGCAAGAAGGGTGTTTGGCGCTGTTATTAGAATGTGGGGCCTGGCTTCAGCTCTTGCTGGTAGGATTCGCTGAAAAGTGTATAAACGTCGGAAAAAAAAGGGGGACATCGGTGGTTGAATGTGGTGGGAGGGGAGGAGAGGGACGTTGCCTGTTTCGAGGCTGCAAATAAGAACCCCCAAAAAAGGTTTCAAACAGCTTGGCTTGTTTGTCACACGCACACAAATGACAGTTTTGTTATTAAAGGCAGCCAGCTTGGTGATACACGTTGAGCTGTTAACATTTACCGCACGCCACACACGCTCCAGCCCTTAAATCCAAACCGAACACCACCCGGATTTAGGATTAAGCGATCGACTATGCATAATGCCATATTTATAGGTGGCGGAGGCAGAAAACAAGGGCGCTCAAGGGATCACTTTGTGTCACTACACGTTGCATGTGTCGCATTCCAATCGAGCGCCGAAGCCTTAAGATTCTGGCCTTAGATGATGCCTCCCCGCAGCAATAAGCCCTATATCGACACGGGACGCGTGGTGTACTGGCAGCAGAAACAATCTCATTGGCTATTGCTTCTGTTGGGGCCAAGAGATTGACAGCCCGTGGTTTTCTGTCAACGTTACGTTTCGTTGGTTACTGACTGCTACTACGTTACCTATATTACCTCAACACTGCCTCCCGCTCGTCGTTTTTCATTGCTACCATGCAAAGAATGACGTGAAAAGAATGGCCATGCTCTTCCTTTTTCATTGCTGCCATGAAAAAGAATGAACATGCTCGCCCTATCGCTTTAGCTTTAGTATACGCGTCGTTTGGATTGGTTATCACAATGATTGCCTAATCCTATCGTCCAGGGTGTAGGCGAGGACGATGCTGATGAAGATAGGCTTAGACAATCATTGTGACAACCAATCCAAACTAAGGCACTAAAGCTAAAGCGATATAGGGCGAGCGTGTTCATTCTTTTTCTCGGCAGCAATGAAAAAGGAGGATAATGTTCATTCTTTGCACGGCAGCAATGAAAAACGACGAGCGGTAAGCAGTGTAAAGGGTAGTACAGATTACGTCATAGCAGTCCGTAACAAACTAAATGTAATGTTGATGGAAAACCACGGGCTGTCAAACTCTGGGCAGCCTGTGTCATAACTGTCATGTATGTTATAGTAGCTGACCTCGTCATAGCATACGCCGGTTATGCCGATCTAGTAGGAATACATGTTGTGACATTGCCCTATTTGTCGTCACATTTGTATTTGTTTCTGTCGGAGGGGGCGATTGCGGTTTAATGGCGCGTCAACAGCTACGTCATTAGTGCCAACCTCAGTCACATTGCAGTGGTCTGGGTTGGTTGCCACTGCGCCACATATTACAGAGATGTTAACAAAACCCCAAACCTAGATCTTATCAAATAGGATAAAAAAAATTAAATCGTTTTGAGTGTATGACAATTGTGGGTCCATTGCTTTATTAGGGCGCTACTCTCAAACCGGGCTCCCACAGGATTATTGCCCATAGCTTCCGTCAATAATGCGTGTCGCAGTATTTTGTTTTTACAGATCGTTGCTAATATTTAACATTATCCTTCACACTGCCAGCTGATCGCTACCGTGCAAAGAATGAACTTACTCGCCCGTTTACGTGACTACCTTGCAAAGAACGAATAAGCTCCCCCTTTTTCACAGCTGTCGTGAAAATAATGAAGATGCTCGCCCTGTTGCGTTAATACTGCGTTTGGATTGGCTGTCACAATAACTACTTTTCCTTTCTACAGACCCTCACGTATGGGTTAGCGCAAGCGGAAGAGACCCATTAATTATATTGCTATGCTTTCATTCGTTCAATGCATGGCCTGTACTTGTTTCACTCGTTCAAGCCACTTGATCAGGAAGTTGTTGCAAAATCCGCAAGTAGACTCATCGCACTCCGTTGTTTTTAACTCCATCTTCCCTGAACGATATTTTTTCTGCTTTAGTTCAAATTTCAACCTATTTCCAACGCTTACTCCATTCACCGCTGGAACACGAGAGTGAAGATCGCTTTGCCTATATTTACTGCCAAAATCAAACGCCCCGAGCGTGAAAGTGCGGAAATGAATGAAACGATCAGAGGGAACCAACCAACCGAAGGTCCCCCACCCCCTTGAGTCGAGTAGATTTCTGCTTAATTGAATTTCTATGGATTTCTGCGGGGGAAAAAAGGAAGCGAGTGAGGAAAGATTTTTTTTTAAGAATGGAGAAGGACATCGGCACTCAAACGTTGCTCAACGACGGATCAAGTTTGCGTACCGAATTTTTATAATTCATCCCTTTCAACTCCGCCACTAGCTGCGAATTAGCTGTGTTTAGAAACGACGATTTGTGAGGGATTTAACTCTGAATAGAACTCGACTGTCCCTAGAACGCGACTTGTTGAGAGAAAAGTCCTATGTGTGCTCTGGGAATGTTTATAAATGCATATGTCATCAGCCCTAAACTGGACGAAAGACCGAATTCTGTGAATTTTCTTCCTGAATACCTGCGTACACATGCTCACGCACGTACACGACGAAAGCAAATATTGGAGCCTTAAGCATGCGCTTAAGCAAATCTTCGATGAAGCATGCCGCCCCGTTCTGCAAACCGAGCAAAATTCGCCCACCTTCTTTACATTCATGTTTCATTTTTCTTGTTTTTTTCTGTTTTTTTTTTCTTCTTTTTCTTGTAAATGCAAATACTGCGTGCTTTTCGCTCTGCCGTCGTGTACACTTTCCTCACAAAAGGCCTTGGGAGAAAAAAAAATGAGTGCTTTTTTATCGGTAGAATACGCCCTTGCAAAGTTTTAAATTAGTTTTATTCGGATGCTAGAATCGCTTCAGAATAATTCTAATTACGAAATAATGACAAATGTAATTTTTTTAAATTGTATTATTTTAAAAATTACATTACATCCAAGAATTAAATTATTTAAAGAGACTAAACCACGCGCCATGGCTGTTTGCCGTGAAGCACGTGTCGCGTGACTGGGCTAGTCCACTCAAACGGGCAAAGATCCGCTATTCTCGCTCGTCATTGAGTAAGTCATTATGACATGACGGCAAACCGTCAGCCGTGACCTTTATAGAGCCTGTTAACAAATTATTATGGTGACAAATTTTGATTAGAAGACTCATAAAAATTAATTTTCGTAAACAAAAACATTAAGATGAGAGTTTTTGTTTTCTTTCCGCAAAACGAGGACATTGGTTGACTTAACATTAAAAAGACCCTGGCAAATCGAAAGCGAAACCGAATTACATACACTCAACCCCTTTCCAACAAATTTCTCTCGACCTTCGGTCTCGGAAAATTTAATCTGGAAAAGAGTTTCGCGGCTAAAACACACAAATTATCGATTTCATAGAAGCACTCGTGGTTTATAGCCGAAAATATATTTAACAGAGAATTCTTATAGATTAAAACACGAAAGACATTATACGGCAACAATTTTTAACAAGTTGGCTGCTGAGCTAATAAATGTGTCAAACACAAGAATATATAGCAAAGAATTCCGTTAAAAACTGGTCAGCCTCAGAATAATACATAGTTCTTGGTCTTAATTTTTCGTAACCTATTTTTATTAATGTGTCGTGTATGAGTTAAATCCTTTTAACGCCGGCATGTTGTAACCTGCGCTATTTTTTGTGTTGTATGTTGTCGAGATGTAAAAGATACTAAAATTAATCCATCCGTACAAATCCACCTGAATCAGTTTAGAGAAAAAGGAACTCAGCTTAAAGAAAATGATTGATAAATGAAATTGGGGAAAAAGGAAAATTGTCGAATTAACGTCCTTTCCAACTGCTAAAGTTGTCTCTGGACGGAGAGGGACAATTTTGCAAGGAAATGTCTAGGATCTTTTCATGCCACAATCTACACGAGTACGATTGCATTTCTGGAGCCCTTCGCTTCCCGAATACACAGGGTGGGCCGACGCCTGGACTGAACTCTGGGCCTTCGGCTTAGACGGTTGTGCTACCCGTTCAGCCATCCTGTCCCCCAAAATAGCTCAAATGTAGATCCCTCCTAGACCGTTTCAGGAAATAAGTAAATATGAAGGAGTAAACCTGAAGATAAAGTAGAACTCTCCAATTGTAGGGCTGAAAGTGGAACATTTACCAAGAATTATTCCTCATGTCTGCTGAAGTATAAAGGATAGTCTGCACCCCTACCTGATCAGTAGTCTTGATTGAGAATGCATGACCAAAGAAACCAAACTAATGTAGGTTGTCGTCATTATTGCTTGCTCACTTGTCTTCCTTAGCAGTTCACAGTGTTGGCTCCGTTGAGCTACTTCATATGTGAATAAGTGGCTGATGTCTTCCCTCCATTTTATCTGGAACAAGGCAGCCACAACTGTTTAAAAATGGTTTAAATTCCCGTTGCAGGATGCCGTGCGTTTGGTTGAATTTCTACAAAATTAAAAATTGAAAGTTTGAAATATTCAGTCTAAATAAATTCAAATGCAAACCTATTTCTCTTTTTTTTTTCAAGGTGGTCGATATCCTCAAGAAGGTATGGGGACAAGATTGTTGTTTTCGGGACTTAAATGTCAGGCTGAGCGGGAACTGAACCCTATGCCTATGAGACCTTGGGTATTGCTTAACGTCGGGTGTCAGAGGTGGAGGGTTCAGTTGCCGCTCAGCTATTATGACATTTAAGTCAGAAAACAACAATCTGGTCCCCACACCTTCCAAAGGATATCGACTATCTTGAAAAAAAAAAAGAAATAGGTTTGCATTTGTATTTATTTATACTGAATTTTTATATATGAGACATCGCTTAACCTTGGGTCTCAAAGGTGGAGGGTCCAGTTTCTGCTCAGTCATTCTGACATTTAAGTCCAAAAGGCAGCGGAAACGGGTTTGCATCTGTATTTATTTATCACTTATCCAGTCGATTTGGCTTTCTGTCCTGTTTATATACATACTTTCCATAATCTCAAAATCGAAATTAAAAACATTGATAATTTTTTTATTTTTGTGTGTTGTGTAGACTCACCTGCCAAGTGAAGAATGCGTATTTTGCCACTTTGGATTTGTTTGCTGCTGGCAACGTGTATAGACATGTGACCGAAGTAAGATGATATTCTGTGTTATTAAGTAGTAGTTTTACGTAATATTGGTACAATGGAAGACTTTTCCACACTAGAAATTAATCACCTTTTTTGTTATGCAACCAAAAGTTTCATAAGAATGACTAGCACACAAATCAATTTTACGTTGGCAGCAAATTTCACAACTTGTCTGTTAAATTACAAAGAAACAACTAATTTGCACTCGTTTCAGAAACATCTCTGTGGGTAGACGATTAATCTGAACAGCTTGGAAAGCATCGGTTTAGCATGGCGAGCTGAACGTTTCTTAAATTTTCTTGCTAATTTTGGTGTTTTGCTGCTTTTTTCGTGCCTTTTTTGTTTATTAACAAGCACAAAACCAGTCTGGTTTCAGCAAGCTAAAAAGCTGAAACTACTGCTTCAGTAGAATGGAGCCCCAAGCAAGCAGTAATTTCAGCTTTTCGGCTTACTAAAACCAGTCCGGTTCTGTGCTTGTTAAATTACTACCAGCAACGTGACTTTGCCCTCATCCACAGATTACTGATGAGCCCAAACAAGGGCGAAATAGTCTGTCTAGAGATCTCTATGGATGAGAGTAGCTTGATTTCAAGCCTTTTTTTTTTTTAGTAAGCCTGTTTTGTTTTGTATATCATTGTTAAATATGTGACCATCGCCATTGTCATTAACATGTAGTGTAGTGTATGTGCATACGTATACGTGCATGTTATTAACATGCATTTTACAGAGACACATTTTATTCAGTTCGTATATACATGCTTTAATACGTAGTGTAAGTAATAGATGCTTTTTTTTTGTATCTAGATTTTGATCCAATATTGGCGTCAAATCTTTGTTTTTGTTGGCAAAAAAGCCACGCAGCACACGAAAATCTCTTGTGGGATGAGCGTTTGCCTTTTCTGATTCGGTCTTGTAACTTGCGTTCAATGAATTAACTAACTTTTGTGCTTACATTACTACAATTTTCATCTTCTAAAACACGAAAGATGAGCAACAGCTTGCCTCATTTGGACAAAACCCACGCCCGAATTCTAGCACCAAAGAAAAAGGTGAAGCTAGAATACTACAAAGGCCTCATCACCCCCAAAACCCCTCCCTCTCCCTCCCACTCCGCATCCCCAGGGTGCCTTCTTTTGGCCGAAGGGGAATGCCCCAGCCAAGATGATTCCATATATCACCCGCCGCTCTCGCCCTAGCAGCACGAGAATCGACGAGAATATAATGCGTGGGTGCGATGGCAACCGAGTACCAACAAACCCCCTGGTATCCTGCTGGGAGATGGATATTGTAAGGCTACCGCCATCCGTTAGCTCTCATGTGTTTGCCATACAGTGAACATGACGCATACTAGAGTGGTAGCCACGTTTAGAATACGATGGGATGTGTAAATAAACAGTGGAATTGACGAGTGACAGAGTTGTGGAAACCTGGAAAACGTGGTAGTGACAGGGAATATGAAAATGGGTGAAAGATTCAGAAATAGGCTAGGATATATGCAAATTAACGCATAATTTAGGGAAAAGCTGAAAAAAGTCAAGTAGATTTTAACCAGGGTTGGCGGGTTTTTGCCACTAAGTGGCAAAAGCTGGTACTTTTTGCCTCTTTGGATAAAAGCTTGGCAAAAATCTACTTGAAATCAAAGGAAAAAAATGTTTTTTGTAATAGTCAAATTAGCAAATTATAAAAGCTCCCCTTGAAAACGTCACATCGTTTACTTTGAAAATTCATATTCACTTCGTATATTTTACCTTTCATACGCTTATTTTCACAGTAAAAGATATCCTTCTCACAATATCTGTGAAAAAATATGCAACTGACTGTCGAAAATGTGCATAGATATTGTGAGAAGAATAGATATTGTGATTTTAACTGATTAAAATAAAATTTCCCAGCACATCTTGAGATTTGGCGTTTTAATTTGAAAATGTAAAACTTTCAAAGACGGTTCTTGTCTTCTTTAGTACACAGCTGTTTTTATTTACTTTATTTTATTTTTGCAAAGTTGATTTTACAGACAATCGCAACCACGTTACAAAAGCAAAGCACCATCTACCAAACAAAACATAAATCAGGGTGAATAATGTGAAGGAGATGAGAGATTTTATACAATTTCCATTCCAACTGCAGAACGGATTCAGGCCCGAATTTACACTTTCTTATGCCCTTGGTCAAAGTTTTTACGCCCTACTTTTTGTAAGCCCAAGTTTTTTTTTTTCGGCCTTGGCTCTTTTTTCTCCTTTCCTCTCGCCCCCCCCCCCCCACCCGCCAGCATGGGTGGGGACACAGCACCACCTCCCAGTTTTCCAAGGACGGGTGCAAACAAAATTTGGGGTCCCCTACTACTAGGCAGTTTTGGAGTCAGAGTTACAGCCTGCTTTTACAGAAATTTTGGTCGCCCTGCCTCGTGATGTTTAGATCCCCAGCGTCCTAGGAGCGGGCCCCTTACACACTTTGCACCCCCCCCCCTCCCCCTTAATTGCGGAACTGCAGCCTCTAGCTATTCGTGTGGCGTCTCATAGCACACGTGATCGCGTCCAATCGCAACCCTGCTTTAAAACGAAACAAATTAACAACACATAGGGCAAAAAGGGCAGGGCGGTACGCAATCAACTTTAAAAAAAAAAAAACTTTAAAAAAAGGCTATACTGTTAATATTTAGATTCTAACTACTTGAATACCAGTGGAGTGCCCCCCCCCCCTCCACTGGTATCCAAGTAGTTAGAATCTAAATATTAACAGTATAGCCTTTTTTCTCAAAGTTGTTTAGCCCCTACACGACCAGGTACGACCACCACCTAGTCGCGAGAATGTAAATAACCTAAGTCAGCGATCGACAGTTGCAGCCGCTTTTAGATGGTATGTCCCTTTAATAGTTCATTTAACTTTTGTATAGGCTGCGTCTTTAAACTGTTGCAATGAACCACCCATTTTTATCGTAAACACAATCAAACAAACATGTCACCCGTGATTTTATCGACGTTACCGAACGAAATTTAGCTGCGAATGGAAGGAAAGGGGTAGGAGGGGGAGGGGGGGGGATAAGGATGTAGGCTCAGCCTCCAAGCACAACAGAGTTTGAGCCAGGAAGCAAAGGCAGCATTCCAGCACGCTTGGTTGCATCAGTGAACATCACGAGCTCTGGCCTCCTAATGCGAATTATAATGCAATGGCTTTTAGTGTAGCAGCTAAACAAACAGGACTGGAGGTGTGAAAAGAGATCATCCTCTGGTTACAGATAATAGAGGCTTTGTACCTATTACATGGTGAGGGGCGGTAAATGCGTGACCTTCCTCCACTCCATACCGTGTTCAACCACGTGTTAATTTACACGCCACGCAAGCACGCCGTCTTCTGAAATTTTAAATTTGCATGGTTTGCATGTTTCCATAAAGGAAGCCTGTCTTAAATATTTATCTTATCTGTTAATCTCCTCGTAATCTCGTGTTGTTACCATCCTTCACGTTTTGTCTAGTGGCACTCGAGTTACTCCACAAGTGAAGCGATCAGAGATTTGCGCAACAAAAGATGGAATTAAAATGATTGGTGTTTTTCAGTCAAGTGTGTACGTGAGTTTGGGGTCGTTTACCGTTGATAAACCGACATTCCCTATCCCCCCTCCCCCCAACCCCGTTTAATTACTTATCGTTAATCGATCCCGTGTATTGCTAAGTACGCATTTTAAAATGGGGTTTCCAAAAGACTGAATACATTTCGAGCTTCCCACGCCCATTTACAGTTTGGTGCGCTTAGACGTTGTATCGACTTTCGACCGTTTCTTTTCTTTAGTGATTTTCTTTCCTAGTCTTTCGTTAATTTTCTTTTCTTTCCTAATTTGCTTTCCCATCTCTTTCCTTAATTTCTTACTTTTCTTTACTAATTTTCTTTCCTACAGACTTTCCTTAATTTCCTTCTTGTCTTTCCTTATTTGATTACCTGTACCTCTTTCCTTATTATTTCCTTGTGTTCTGTCCTAACTCTTCTCTTTCCTAATTTTCTTTCCTACAGACTTTCCTTAATTTCCTTTTCTGTCCTTCCTCTTGTCTTTCCTAACTTTCTTTCCTATCTCTTTCCTAAATTTCCTTCTGTTCTGTCCTAACTCTTCTCTTTCCTAATTTTCTTTCCTATCTCTTTCCTAAATTTCCTTCTGTTCTTTCCTACCTTTTGTCTTTCCTAATTTTCTTTCCTATCTCTTTCCTAAATTTCCTTCTGTTCT
>JAHWFP010017114.1:81541-106930 GCA_023313725.1 Lithobius niger | reverse complement strand
TTTCCTAATTTTCTTTCCTATCTCTTTCCTAAATTTCCTTCTGTTCTGTCCTATAATTCTTCTCTTTCCTTTTTTTTCTTTCCTAATTTTCTTTTCCTCCTAATCTCATTTCTACCTCTTTTTCTGATTTCCTTCCCACTCACCTCTAAATCACGAATCTTCCTTGACTAAAAACAAAAAAAATACAAGGAACAAGTCATCAGCGAGTCACGGAGATTCGTTTCTTTATTCTCCCGGCTTTTAAGTTGTTTTACGTGCGGTTAACGACATGATCGTAATACACTCTAGTAAAGCTCAAACCGTGTATCTTTTTAGGAAGTAACGGAGGCCATGCGCAACTGAGCGTGGTAAACTTCCCTCTCCCCCTTCACGTTCGAAGCTGTAAATATGCAAGCTCGCGTCCTCCTCGCGTCTCGCGTCAACTATTGTAAACGTCGATAAAATCACGAGTGCCCTATTTAGATGGTGTTGCATGATAAAAATCGACCAACATCACGACAACTATTCGATGAGAGGCAAGTCTGTTTGCTTTCGAGCTGTAGCCTACCCCAGCTTTGAATGACAAGTCAAACAGTTAATGATTTTTATTTCTGTTTGCACTCTGCTTACTCACTTAGCTTTTCCTGTGTTTTGCGTGTCAAACCCCTAGTTACGTATGCACTGTACGTTTTAAGCACTCGATGACGTGTACCTTATCTTCAAGTGCATCGCTTTGCTGTTGTTGTTCTTTTTTTTGCCTCTCTTTTTTCCCCATTCAGTTTGCCATCGTCGTGTTGACGAATCTTTAGGACTATACCGGAGACGTAAAATCGATGGTTTGTTGATTGTAACCTCGTGTTAAAGTGCAAGTTTGACGTATAGTGTTGCATACTGGCAGAGTTTTAAATCAGTGCACGGTTTGAATTTGACGGTTCGTTGTTGAGGTGGTTACTTCCGGGCAGAACATCCAGGCAATGACGCAAACAACAATGTGCATTGATGGTCAAAACTGTTTTGGCATAGTCCATTATTAAGCATGGCTGTCAACAACGAATGTGCATACATGAAACCGGTAGTGACGTTAGTCTGAGTGACGTCACAAACCCCACTAGATACCTCCAAGCAATATGTAAATTGCTGGGAAATTGCTTGGTGGCAGGCTTTTCAACTTCCTTAGTAACACCTAGCATTAAAATAACAGACTTGACACGACCCTTTATTTCACATAATCCTCGCGTAGTTGAAGTAGACATCTCCCCTTACTAGTGATTACGGATTTAAACCTTATTTATTGCTAGGCTTATCAAGTTCGGGCCCGGGCCGTCGGGCCAGGGTGCAAATGGCACGTGAGCCTTTTCAAAGAGTCGTAAAAGGGCCCCTTTGGTTTACACAGTTAGCCAACAAACAACATTTTCTTGTTTTTTCGTTACATTTTCCTGGTTGGTCGTAAAATTTGGCCACCCTTCTGATCATTTTATAGCTGGCTTCATAATGCCTAGCCAAGAACGAATGCAAACCAATTTACGTTGCCATTTGGACTTAAATCTTCGACTGCCTGAGCGGGAATTGAACCCACGACCTTTGAAACCAAATGCCGAGGGGTGCTACTGCTGAGCTGAGCTGAGCTGTAAAATTGCTACACGGCAATTTTAAAAGGAAACATCCATAGGCCGTGTCAGTATGGCTCAGCGGTAGGACTCGGCATTTGGTTTCAAAGGTCGTGGGTGGAATTCCCCGCTCAGGCAGTCTGCCATTTAAGTCCAAAGGGCAACATAAATAGGTATGCATCCGTGTTTATTTAACCTTTCTCGAGCCCATTTTAGCCTTCCGTCACGTTTAAAGCCTGGACAGGCCTGCACAATTATAAGTACAAAATGTTAATTTCCTTCCCCCCCCCCCTTTGCCCCACTTCCGTGGATTGTAATTGGATGCCCCTTTAAAGCATCATGGTACGTGGGGCCCACAGCTGCCAATTACTTTCGCCCCGGCAATAACGATAATTTAAATTTTTTACATCTGCCTGAAACAAATATTAAGCGTACAAGTTAGGTAAACCGCGTGTGTTCGTGCTTTAAATAAATAAATAAAAAAAAAAAGAAGCCTCTTGAGGACTGAAGCCTGGATGGATTTCCCTGATTTTTCTCCCTGACCAGTCCGCCACTGCTAATGTACCTTCATAACCATGCTATATTTACTTCCCAAGTGTCTGGCTTCAAGAACCACCGATTAAAAAGTAGGCTATGGTATTTGCTGAGGTCTTAAAATTTGGGGCTACTGGTCTATTTGCATTCTCAGACGGGATGTTTGAATTGTTTTTTTCAAGTCCCATAGTAAAGTTTGGTTAACGTGGGTCGTCCAGCATCGACTTAACTTGTAGTCCACCACTCGACAATGCTGGCTCATTTTGGGCAATTTTGGTCACCGTATTTATTGAAACACATAAAATTGATCGAGTCCGTTTAACACACTTTTACCAAATACTTGCCTTGGTTAAAAATATAAATCATACTCTGAGCGTATTAGTATTTTGGGGTTGGACACCCTCGCAGTAAGGAGGCTTAAGCTGGACCTCTACATGACCTATTCCATCCTATATGGTTTAACGAATATACGTAGCACTCGGTTTTTTCAACTGCGTGAGGGGGACCGAACATGTGGTCATGGTTTTCAATTGATCGTGAGACCTTTTAAGAGTGATTGTCGTAGGTACTTTTTTTCAGATCGTGTCGTTGAGCCTTGGAATACGCTCCCTGCAGATGTTGCCCATGCCCCATCCGTTGCATCTTTTAAATTCCGACTTAAAAGTGTAGATCTTACTAAGTTTGTAATGCATTTTTAGTATGCGACAATGGCTATGCCAGCAATTGGTTACTTTTACTTTGTTCTTGCTTAATTTGTTGTTGGCAGGGTGTTAGTGGACCGTGTGGTACCTTCCCTGACCTTTTGAATCTTTTTGGTGCAATAAATTTCTCATTCATTCATTTGTTTGGGACCCCCCCCCCCCCCCCTCGCCCCCTCCCCCCAGCTCGCGTGCACATTGGGAGGACGTTTTTTACCCTTCCGCTTGCAATGATCCTGAAAGGGATCCGAGTATTTCTTTCCATTGCAGTGGCGCTTTATCTGCATGAGTTTGCAGCACTACGTCACGTGTACGTCACTAATGCTACACGAAACGCGTACGTCACTAACGCTAGACGAAACGCGTACGTCACTAACGCTAGACGAAACGCGTATGTCACTAGTCTAGACAAGGAAAAGAAACTGCACGCTGTCAGATTACTACACAGCGAGCAATGTATCGTGCAGCAAAAAAAAATAATAATAATAAATAAAAAATACTGCTACTAACTATAGCCTGTTGTAAAATGCGTTAAAAGGTTTGGCAAAATTCATGCAAAATATTTACTTCGCGACATTAATTTACGAAACAATTTTTCAGGTAACCTGCCAAAGTGCCATCCGTCAGAACGGCACAAAATACCACCGTGAAAATGCCACCACACGTCCTCTTCACCGTCAAACCGCCTTATTTTTAGGAACGAATATTTTTCTTACCAAAACATGCATTAAAAGTTGCAATTTTCTACTTCAAAACAATTACTGTACCCCATTTTTTAATTCTTTATTTTATTACTTTTTCAGCGATTACATTAAATTACACTGAATTACACTAAATTATTTATCCATCGTATGTTTCCGGCAGCCATATGGAAGTGGTAGGGCTCTCGCAAAAAACAACAGCTGTGAAAGATGGAACACCGTTTCGTAGCGCCTTTGGTACTTAGTAACCACCATCCTTCTTCCTGAGGAATCGTTGAAGGATTACAAAAGAACCAAGTTCGAGCACAAACACTCATTCTTCAAGATTAACATGCCGACCCTCCGAGGAAAAGAATGGGAAAAAAAGAGGTTTACCTTTCACGATCGTTTGCAACGACTTTGTGCACGTCAGTGATCGACAAGATATTCTAAGTTTCCTACGTTCTGTAGGGCACGCTGTTCAGTTTAAAATAAAGTGAGTTGTTTAAGAAGAACATTGCTATACTTTTAATACATTTTATTAAAGGAGGTTGTTTTTTTTAAGTAGAAAATTGCAACTTTTGATGCATTTTTTAAGACAAGTATCCGTTCTTAAAAAAATGGTGGCATTTTTACGGGTAATGGTGGGGATCGAGGTGAATTAAGTTGATATTGTGAAAAGTAAGGTTTCCAAATAATTGCCCCAGCGAGTATTTTCTAAAACAACTGACTTGTGACGTCACGTTTGGTGTCAGCGGTGCTTTTGTTGGAATCGGTGGCTGAGAAGTTTAGCGCATTTACGAAAGTGTTCATTGTGAAATACAGTAGATGCTTTAAAGTGTTGCAGCGTATACACTCCAGCGTGCCTCGAACAGCTCGGCTGAGCAGATGTTGCTCAGATGTTGCAGACTCGGACCATTTGGTGTGGAAGAAGATAAGAGTCTTTGCGGTTTCCAATCTCCTTTCACGGTTATGTAGTCCTGGAAAGTACTCGGCAAACCACGGGAAACGCCTTCTGCGGCCGAGCGCTGCTTGTGGAGGGCTATTGTCAACAGGTTCCCTAGCAAGTACGGCACACCTTCACCTCAGCCTTGGACTACAATAAATCACGAGACGGAAGAGAAGAGGGGGAAAAGAGAGAATCGGGAAAGGAACGGGTGGGGGAGGGGTGGTGGGGGTAAAGAAAGAGTGAAGGTCTGAGGTTGCATGGGTGTCATTTCTCGCGCCCTCGCGCTTTTGCTTGGGTTCACAAAGACCCCCATAATGGTCGCCCATGTCTTCTCACCGCCAGCGTCTTATTATCGATGAACGCTGCGTTGGCTACATTCAGCTCGCGACCACATGCGCAAGAGACTGGAACTAATGTTATTTGGAGGTGACAGAGTGAGGAACCCCCTCATTTGCCCATTCTTCGACCCCTTCGTGCTTCTTCCCCCCCCCCCCCCCTCCCTCCTCCTCCTCCATCTCCCAATACAACCACCTTCGTCATTCGTAAACTCACCTTTGTAAGCGGAATACATTTTTTATCCTCCCCTTATTGAGGCGAGGGGAGGGGGATGTTCAAAGGCACCTATCGGCCCGTTTGTATTGCGTAGCAATACCTCACGTCTCACGCCTGGGATTTTCGTCTGCTTACAACTTATAAGAACCCCAACTGTCGTTGTTCTCTTCAAGTGGTTTCTCGGTTGCCGTGAAGAGCGTGTCGAACTGGGTTACGCCTGTCGCAAGTTTAAACGTGAAGTTTTTTGTGCCTCATCTGCTCAGTGTTGGATGATTTAAACCAGGATTTAAATCAACGAACAAAGTCATCGAGTTAAATCGACTTTGTCTCAAGTGGGCAATTTACCCGTGACGACAAAGATGTACAGTCAATTACTTTGTGGCTGAGTAAGGCATGGTGTAAAAAGAACCTCCTGGCAAGCAAAAGGCACCAGTGACAACTGAAATTTAATTTTCGGGTATAGTTTTCTGTCCTTAATCACAATAAAACGAGAGTATGACAGTTTATAACAGAGATACATGATGTGCCAGCTTCCATTGATCCACCATCTTAGATTTGCCTTATGCGACCACTGACTTTTACACAACGTTTACAGGTGTTTAAATGTTGTGTAAAGGTCAGTGGTAAATGAGCCAAATCCATGATGGTGGATCAGTGAAAGGAGACACATCATGTATCGCTGTTTTAAATTCTAAAAAAAAAATCATGGTTTCGCAGCAATGTGATGTTTTTACAATATGCTGTTACAATGGAAACCAACCTTGTAAGTTACGTAGTAACGAGAAGGTACCCAGTTTTGTGCTAAGGCTCTGCTAGGAATTGGACACACATGGCTAGATCCGACACTTACATGGAAAAGGGTGCTAAACCTGTATTCCTCGTGAAACTGCAGCTTTAGATGTTCAGTTAATATACAGACTGTTGATTCTGCAGTCTTGATTGTAAATAAAAGTTATTTAGCCTTTAGCAAGAAGGTAGCAATGATTTGACAAGATTTTAATTCAAGTAGGCTACATTGTTACATTTTCAGAAGTAGAAAATCCATCATACGTGTGCATTTCGTGTCAACTCGAGGTAACTATTATAGCCTACAACAGGTAGTCTTATAAAGTGCGTAGGTAGGTTAGGCTACGCGGCTCGTTCACATATTATGCCATCAAAAAATTAGCAATTTTCCACTCTCTCTGCCCCTTCGTCATCAGTCGTCATGATTGTCTAACCCCTCCCCTTCCCCCCTCTCGTATAAGGTTGTCTTAACTTTGCCCCCGCCCCCCACCCCGCCCCCAATTGGGACAACGAGGTTTGCAGCAATGAAGCGAGGTGGCCACAGAAATCTAACGCCTTTTTTTTTTGCTTGTGTACGTCATCTGCTGGTCAGTCCCCCTCCTCCCTCCCCTTCATTGTTATTCGTCATGTATATGCGACCTTCCCCTCCCCTTCTTGATGACGTAATACTTCAACGTTCTCCAAGAGGTTCAAGATTTTAAATAAGATTAAAATTGTAATAGAGTGGTATTATTGTTTTGATTGTTTGGTGCTATTACGGAAATTATAAGAAATTAGTATTTAGTTTGAAAAAAAATATTCGATTTAAATCATAAAAAATTCGATTTAAATCAAATAAATTAACTCTTAGCTAAATCGGCCTGACGTCACCTGTAGTGTACGAATGGAAAAACCTGTCTTTTGAAAAAGGTTTTACGCCTACTTCTGAATTTTTAAACTTTAATATTCTTGAAAATACAACATTTTTTGTGTTATTTTTGCGCTGTTTGTAAACAAATTTGTTTCCTTTGATTAGCCATTATTTCAAAACAAATGTTTCTGACGTTATATGTTTAGCCGCAGTGAGCGCAGTAGCACGAGCGAAGCAATCATTATGTGAAAACAAATTCTGCGAAACGGGATTCTGCGAAACGAGGCATGATCCTTCACCCTGCATCCAAGCTATACTCCAGTTGGTAAATCCTCACGGATTTATAATCGTTCCGATTCATCCTCAGGGAAATGACGGGTGTTCTGTTTCATCCCCTCCATTCTTTTCCTCTAATTCCACCCCCTACATACTCCAGTTCCTACGATCAGTCCTCGCGCAGTCCTCACGTAAATAAGAAGGCAATGCGCAAGGTTTGGATTACAATATTTAAATCTTTTGCAGATTTTCAACGTTGCACCCACGACGCTTAGTTTATTATCAACAACGTGCCTTGGGGAAATGGAAGGGGAAAATGAAATTGGCAGGACGAAATGCTCCACCAGATATTACCCGAGGATTAATCAGAACGATTTTTATCAGAGGATGAAGTGAGAAAGGGTGAAATGGTACTTATTCATGGGAGTTACTGCCAACTATCATAAATACCAAAGAACACTCCAGATTGAAAGGTTCAGGTGTAGGACACGAGAATAAATAATAAATAATTTTAAACAATAAATAAATCCTCTTCTGTCGTGTGTCTAGTTTCCCTTGTTAGTGTCGGTTAGGTAAGTTGCCTTGGCTAGAAATTCACTGAGCATGGTAAGGGCGCGTTTATGCAACCACTCGCCTTTGAATTCTCGCAGCTAGAAGCAAGAAATCATCTGAAATTCCAACATGGCAGCGGTTTCAGATCTGCCGGCTCAAAATGCCATGCACTCAATAATGTGAGTTCAATAGCGGCTTGGAAAATTAGTTTGTCAGGAGGAATTCTTCATCTTATTGTCACGGATTGTAAGCCTACAACCATTTACTCGAACAATGTCAGATTTAGCTAATGCAGGGTAGCGTTGTTGCCATGGTAACGACACCTTTGCCACCGCGGGAATGCAAAGGCGAGTCTTTGCATAAACGCGCCTAAGGGCACGTTTACACAACCACTCGCTTTTGCATTCTCGCAGCTAGAAGCTAGATCTCACCTCAAATTCCAACATGGCGGCGGTTTTATGTCTGCCGCCTCGCAACGAAAACAGGAAATAACGTGAGTTCAGAAGCGTTTGGGAAAATTGTTTCGTCATGAGGAATTCTTTATATTATTGGCACGGATTATAAGACTGCAAGTATTTACTCAAACGATGTCGGATTTAGCTAATCCATTTAGCGTTGTTACCATGGCAATGTCACCTTTGCCATCGCGATTGATTTCTAGCTGCGAGAACTTGTGACACCTGACACCTCTCGGACTTGTGCCTTGCGTCATCACTGGCCGCCATCTTTCTCGTGTCTTCCTTTAGTCTTCTGCGGCACCTGATATGTCTCGTCTGAAATGTCCTAGTGAGACTCACCTCAGACTCGCGTTTTAACGTGCATCTTCCACCTTCCCCTCGCTATATTTCCGGCTGTCAATATCTTTGCGTCTTGCAAGCGGGAAGGCCAAACCAATAAAAGAGTTTCCTTTTTACTACTCCCCTGCTGTAAAGACAGAGGTGGAGGAGTTTGAATCTTTTGTCCTACTGTGGGAGGAGATGTAATAAATCCGTGACATGTGTAGATGGATGATGGGATTCTCGCATGTTTTCCATAATGTTTTGCAGCAAGGTAGCAAAACCGCTTAAGTTTTGAAGGGCCGTCATTTTTTGTGGCATAGTATGGTTTCACCATTGGTTTAACCAGTGACATACTCGTAACAGTTGTGTAGCCTGCTAAAATTAGTAACATACTTGTAGCAGTTACGTAATAATGACAGTGAGTCTAAACACGCGATTCACTTTTTGGAGCTTGATTTACCGCTCCTGATCAAATCAAGCAAATCAAGCTCCTGTACGCTAGCAAGCGAGGTCGGCATGGTATGATTCCTCCGCATCACCCGAAGACCGCTTTTACTAACTAGATTAGGCTGCGCATGCGCCGATTGTAGCACAACGGGGAAGTCCCTCTGACGTCATGTATTTGTGATCTCTGAAATCAACATGGCTGTCGTCCTCGAGCCGACGAATCGACGCAACTCTGGACTAACAAACTAGTGAATACTTATAAATTATGAAACGTAAGCGGGACTGCTCCGAACGTAAAAATTTGTACTTCGAGTGTATTGTGCTACAATCGGCAATGTGGAATTTACGTTAGGCTAGTTAGCCGCTGGAAGGAACGATCACGGTCCTATGCGCAAGGCCAGCTGAGATAGTAGCTGCTTTCTGGCTCAACTCTTATCTCAGCTGGCCTTGCCTATGCGCGATCTCCCGGCGTCGTTGGTAGTTTGCTTTTCTGGCACGCCGCCGGCAAAATGTTACCTATGTTTTTAACAATTCTAGCACGAAGTGTCGTTACAAATTTGAAATAGAAGTAATAACTACCCAACAGAGACCATACTTTTTTTTCGTCCCGCCAAGTAAAACTAGGGTGCCGGTAACAGAAACTGCATACCGTTATTTAAACCCAAAAATATTTAGCATAAATAAGTCTAAACTAATTACCCTTCCTCCCACCATACAAAAAAATCTCTCAATTTTTTTCTTTTTGGGGACGGAGGGGGAAGGGGGGGCGTGGCCCCCACCACTGCAGTCCACTGAACATTCGAGTCTTGGGTTGCAAATTTTCAAATATTATGTCCTATAGATCACATATGCCGTACAAAATCAAGCTCCATAGATCACAGTTGTGTTCTTGTTGTGGTCTAATATGGTGTTACCACTGGCGTAGTCATTGACATACTTGTAGCAATTACGTACTAAAACCAGTGAGTCCATCACACAATTCACTTTTTCTGGTCTAGTACGGCTTCACCATTGGGTTAACCAGTAGCATACTTGTTGCAATACGTACTGAAACGAGTGATTCCACAACATGATCCACGTTTTGTGGTCTAGTATGGTTTCACCATTGGCTTAACCAGTGACATTACTTGTAGCAGTTATTCATCATTCTCATTGTAGGTTTTTTGTTTTAGGTGAACAAAGAGCAAAAAACAGCTCTGAAAATTAAAGTTTTTTTTGGAGGGGGGGGATTTTAAGGTTATTGTAAGTTCGTGCCTTGGCAGAGGGGGCATCTTTTGCTTCCTAACGACGTCTACTCACAAAGTAAGATTGTATATATATATATTTAATGAAAACCGTTGAAAACTTGAATTTGGCATTAAAATTCAACGTGCAGGCTTCAGATTTGCTGAACTCAAAACGAAACATAGCCGGTGTAATTCTTAGAAACTCTCGTTCCCTTAAAACTGGTTTAAGATACACTGGCCATGGTAGACATCTTGACAGAGCAAGTTCTGAGTTCTAAGGATTCTTAGCAAGGAGCACCTTCTTTTTACCCTCAATCGAATCCATTGACGACTGCCTGCAATGGCCGACTCGCTCGTCCAGGAATGGGTGTTTGCCCAGAGAGGGAGTTTCCCTTTTCAGCAAGCCCACGCGCTTCCCAACGGGGGGAAAAACCTTCTATATCACAGGGAAGAGGAGGGAAGTGAAGTGACGAAAATGACAAACACACACGCACTCCCCCCCCCCCCCCACCGGGCTCCCCTCCCCGAAGACCAAGTCCAGAGCCTCTCGATTCGTAACGTATGGACGAATCCGCATATATTGGCACAGCGACCCAACAACTTCAGCGCTTTCTTCGAGCATCAAACGCTCAAGTCCCCAGCGGAGTGTAAGACAAACTTTACAGCTGAAAGAACTTGTTAAAAGCGTCCCACGCCTAAGAAACTTCAAAGCGATTGACAATAATTACAGTTGTGAATGCGAGACTGTTCAGAGTCAAAAGAAAGAAAAAATCTTTACAATCCGGAAAAAGCGGTAACGAGCGATGCGTCGTGGGTTGCAATCTTATTCAGTTTTGGTATTTGTTGTGACTTGTACAAATAAACTCTGGTATACGAGAGTAATGAATGATATAACAGGAAAACTGTAATAGCTTGCTGAGAAATATGTAAATATCTAACTCTGTTTTTTGTCACTGCTGTTTGTTATACTCTGTTCCACATTATGTTTGCAGGAAACTCATTGCATGGCGCCACGTTTCCTTGCACTACAAGTGCAAAAAAACGTCGCTATCACACTTGTAGACTACACAGTTGTTGTTAGAGTCTACGATTAGGATATTTACGTGTTTTTGCACTTAAAGTGGAAAGAAACATGGCGTCATACTGTCGGTTTCCTGCAAGTATAATGTGGAACAGACTATAGCACCTATACCACGCGCCATAGCTGTTTGCTATGACGTGCATATCACGTGACTGGGCTAGTCCAATCAGACGGCCAAACAGCCGTTGTTCTCGTTCGTCATTGGTAACTCCTGGTGACGTCACGGCAAACAGCCATTGCGCATGGTTTAGCTGGATTAAAACTAATACTTGATATATTAACAGTAATGAGGAAGTAGGCGATATTTCCTGAAACATGCATTTAAAATTGCTTTTGAAATTTGAAACATGCTTTTGAAAAGTCACACAGAAAAATCGAAATTTGGGTGCGTCAGCTGCAATGGTATTCAGTATGCCACGTTTTGTTGCTTGTTTTGACTTGTTGAAATAAAACTCAACCTTTTAGTGTTTGACACGCATCGAGCGTTAGTCATAGCGCCAGCAGGGGAGAGGTACAATTTTGCTAGGTTAATACCATCGGAAATGCCCAGGTTCTTTTACGTGCCACATTCGACATGAGCATGAGGCATCACAGGGCTCTTCCCTTCCCGCTCTGGAACATGAGATGGTCATGCTAACTATCAGGGCACCTTGACCATAACCAAGGTCACGAGTCGAAAGTCAACCCCCTTGGTGAGGCGGCCACAGATAGCTGAAAAATGTCTTCAAATACCCGCTTTACGCCCTCCCCCCACTATACATTCGTAGACCCCCCCCGCGTTGCACGTGCTGCTTGCGCGGTATGAGGGTGGCCACCTAAAACATCCAATTCCCTCGTCAACCCACTGCGACCAACACCTGCACCCTGTGCAAGAACTGTTTTTATTAACCGAATTTTGTTAAAAGTGTGACAATCATTGTTTGTACCTTGGTAGCATTGTTAGGTGTTGCCTTCGTAAAAATATAATGGCCCACCAGTTTAATATTGAATTTAGAAAATTAGGTCTATAATGCATCCCACGTGTCAATCATATGAGCCCCTTTTGAATTGTTCCACCAGTAAATAAAACCGACAACATCTTAACCGGCAATAGTGTGTGTAGGGTGCCGCGCTCTGCTACTCCCGTATCGATTATAGACATGTATCTGTTGAGTGTGCTTTAGGTTAGGTTAGTGTATTTTGCTAAACGTTCAAGGGAATGTTCTCCCCCCCCCCCCCAGAGCCCCTCTGTGCACGCCACTGCCGAACCCCGAGTCAGCACGTCGCATTGGACATGAAATTCTGGTAAATCACAATAGGTTGCATTTTCACCTTCAGCCTAAGTGTGATTTAGGTTAGGTTAGTGTGATTTTAGGTTAGGCTAGTGTGATTTAGGTAAGGACTTTTTTAGGGATCCAACATTTAATGACAAGTTTGCTCCTAAATAACTAGAAAAGCATCTTATAAAAAAAAAAGCAAATTCATAACGCTTTCGTCTCTTTTGTAAATCCAGCTTTGGAGTCTTCTATGCGTCAACACGATAGAAGACAAAAAAAAAAGGCTTTACGACCATCAGCTCTCGCCAAAACACTATTTTTAAATTGTCAAATTTTCGAAGTACGTAGACCTCTTTTTCAAGCCATTGTTGCTGGGTTGCAGTACAAACAAATGTAGCATGCAAGTTCTTAACCAAATGTAGCATACAAGTGTCTTGAAAAAGAAGTCCATGTACTTTGAAAATTTGTTTTTAAATAGTGTGTTCAAATAGTTTTTAAATAGTGTTTTGGCGAGAGCTGATGGTCGAGAAGCCTTTTTTTTCTTTTATCTTCTAAACTCGCTGCGCGGTAGCCTAAGTGTTTTAAAACCAAATACTGCTACAAAAGTTAGCTTGTGCTTATGCCACCACACGAACGTGGGTAAGATGACTTATCCTCTGTTACTTCCGTGAAATTACCTCAACAGTCGTAAGGCACGTTTTCTCCTTCCTTTGCTACCTGCTGTGAAGGGAAAGTTTTAACGACAGCTAACAAGACCAGTTTATTTCAGTGTTTAGAACGAAACAGCCGCAGGTGTACTATAAAAATAATGAATGCTTGATGCGAATCCAGTTTGTGTGTTTCCGGTCTCACTTGTGTTTCCGGTCTCACTTGCCCGTATTCCGTCGTAACAGCAAGGCCCCATGAGGATGAACCCTATTGGGGGAACAGAATGTGACGAATCAAGAGACACAAATCAGGAACACTTCCTCCAACACATGATGAACCGCAGTATAGGTGTAAAGAAGTGAAGTTCTGGCTAATGTGACAGCCTCGGAAAAATAGGTTACTTGGGTTATACCGTCTGAAGACGCTGTGCGCTGTAGTTCACATCACTGTGTACCAGCTCAACGTCCACACGACGTGTGTGCTGGCATTATAAGTTTGTGTACTTATTTACTTGCAAAGTATGGAAAGTATGTTCTGGCAGTTTTACTTACAAAGCATGGGAAATATGTACTGGCAGTACACAAATCATGTGGACAGTGATACTAACAATCATGCACAACGGCTTCTGAATGTATCGGGTTCTGCCCAGTGATCACGAACGAATCCAACACGGATCGCATCTGAATACCTCTGTCGCCATGCGTGAGATTTGGTGTATAAATGTTAAAAGAATTGTGTGCCGTGTTTAAGATGATTTTAATTGTCAGTAATACCTTTTTTACTCCATTTGTAATTATTTTCTGCCTTCTTCACACTAAATAACTTTCACTATAGTATATTACGGCATATTAATAGCTTTGTGTTGCTCGTGGGCCATAGCCTTATAGCTCGGGCTACTTACCATCCTTCACTTCTGCTGCTATTAAATCCGACTTAAAATCTGCCTAAAACCCACAATGTCTCTGAAAACATTGCGAACGGGAATTTCATCTTCCTACTCTTTGCTTTAACGCACCGATACTCCCATTGATGAAATTCAACCAAATTAGAACAAAATTGCGAATGTTATCGTGTTCCAAACAGACAAACACAGACAAATTTTGTCGCTTCGCTTCTCGACCAAAAAGAACGATCATCCAGTTGTGTGCAGTACCGGCAGTATTTTAATGAATGTTGTTGTTGTTGTTGTTGTTGTTGTTGTTGTTGTTGTTTGTTGTTTATTTGTAGGGAGCACGAACCCAAACTGGGTTATCTGCCTCACGACGATAAGAGGAGCAATTTAGATGGAGAAATCCAAGCGATAAAAATGTATGGAAGCGAATTTCAACAATGAGGAATTTGCCCCGCCTGCAATGACGTCTGTTCTTGTTTACATCAATGACAAAGTTTGCATTGTTGAAGGACGAATTGAACCAAGATACCTCTGCGGCCTTGCAGTGCTGGCAACACCGGTTCTCGTCAGATCACCGAAGTTAAGCAGCATTGGCCCCGATTGGAACTTGGGTGGGTGACCTCCTGGGAATCCATTCCGGGTGCTGCAGACATAGGGCCTTAGAGTTTCGTCGGGCAGATGACCGGGTGCGGTTAACGCTCGCTAAAAAAAACCCCCTTTGAACCTCGACACAGTACGATAATGTTTTATGCCCATGGAATGATACAGAGCAAGCTGTGCTTTAAACGGATAAAAGTTTATCAAAAATCAAACTAATTTTCTGTTTTTACGTACTAATTAGTGAGGTGTTCGTTTTGTTTGTTTCCTCTGCTGCTCCCCTCACCCTTCCCCGCCCGGTTGTTTCAATACATCTGAAGAAGTTGTGCATAAGCACACTTGAACGTTTTAAACACTTAAACCTGCAGATTTTAGTGATGCTAACTGAACCTGGCGTAACATACGCCACAGTGTCGAGCAGTGTCATGCGCGATATAGCTACCTCAGCCGCTAGTAGTTATGATCACCGGGTGTCTAGTATAGGGTTACAGCCTAACAGAGCCCCATGCTTTTTGGGTACCACATTTGAATCCCTGGGAGGGTAGGCGCGTGCATCTAGGGTCTATTGGTCGGTCCATGTGCACCTAGGATCAACATTTTCCCTCCCTTGAACGTTAGATACCCGCCTCATATCCCTGCCGCATCTACGCGTCGCCCGCCCGGGATAATAATTGTTACCAGTTGAAAAGACTCCCCCTGTTTGCGTGCATGCATAGGTAAAAGTGATAGGCAGGAGATACACTTTTTTTTTTATTAAAAATCGTTTAGAGGTACATGCATAGTACAGTTGTGAAATAACAGCAAAAAAAAGCCTGAGACAGTCAGATCTTCGAGCCAGGGATCTTCTTCAAGGTGGCCTGAAAGCTGTAAAAAGGTAAGAAATTGGAATTACCGAAAAATACTGGAATATAAAAACATAGTCAGAAGTCACATGTGTTGAAGGTTACCTTAAGTATGAGGATGCCCACGTTGTCCTTCAAGTTGGATTGAGTGTAAGTATGGTTTCCTCTTCAAGGCAGCTCCTTCAAGTCGGTCTGGAAGCTGTAAAAAGGTAAGAAACCAGAATTACCGAAAAATACTAGAATATAAAGCATAGTCAGAAGCCACACGTATTGAGGGTTACCTTAAGCATGAGGATTGAGCATGGAACCTTTATATTTCTGCCTGTAAAAAAAAAAAAGGTGTTTGAAAGCGAAACAATAACGGTGTACGTATAATACCACCTGATGGCCTTCATCTAGTCGGGGGTAGTTGTGTGTAGGGTATGGTGGGACTGAAACAAAAAAAAAACCACGAGATTAGACACGGTAGAAATACAAAATGAAGCGACGTCAGGCGGAGACTGAGGGAGCCTAAAAAGCTCACCTTCGCAAATCATATAGGCTATAACGAAGTGTTATAAGCCGAAGTAGTGCCTTCAATTCGATAAGCGGAACGTAGTGCAGACTGAGAATTTAAGAACGTGGACAAGGCTGAGGGAGCGGAGTGATAACAGCTAGGTAGTTAAAAACCCAAAAATCCACCGGCAGTTTCCTGAAGGGGAAACTGACGGCTAGTAACGAATCCCCGGGAGCGTCCAGCGAAGGGGATAAGCCTCTATACCCGTAAAAAAATCAGAAGCTAGGTATTATAAAAAGCAAAAGTCCCACCTGTAGTTTATAAGATGTAATACAAACAAGAAGTGAGACATGTAAAGAAGTGATATCGCAAAAGGCCATATTGCGCGCATACGGTCTAGCTATCATGTGGAAGGAGGCGTCATCGCAGCGAGTCATAATACACGTTGTTTGTAGGGTTTGTGTAATACGGCTCCCTTCGATGGCGCTCTTCCAGACAACACCCGGGCGATACCACCAGGAGGCCCGTAATCCGCTGCGATACGTAAGGGAATGTGTTGGCAAAAAAAAAAAAAATTAAATGTGACGAAGTTAAAAAAAACTAAAATTAAAAAAGGTATCCGTTGACGTATCGTGTTCATCACCCGAATTTGGAATTCTCAAACGCTAGTCGTCCGAGTGGCCCAACGGTGTTTCGTTGGTTCTAATTGCATGATGCCGCGTAGTCGAAACCAACGTTAAGTTCGTCGCCTAGGTTTCCAGTAGAAAACTAGGTGTTTATCGTAGACGTTAATAAAAGATATGGCCGAAAAAAAGAACAAGTATGGACAATAAACAAAATAAGTAAAGTCGGACACGAAGCTACGCAAACACAAATTTCCCCCCTTGCGAGGGAAAAATTTATTAAGTAAAAACCTACATTTTTAAGAAGATTTAAGATCTCTTTTAGCAAAACATTTATATAATAAAAAAAAAACCCACACCATGTACAATGAAGGAGATTTAAGATCTCTTTAGCAAAACATTTATATAATAAAAAAAATCCCACACTATGTACATTGAAGGAAGTTTAAGACCTCCTCATCAAAATAGGTATATAATACAAAAAAAATTCACAACATGATTGAAGAGGGTTTAGGACCCTGTAGTGAAACATTTATATAATAAAAAAAAGTAAAAAAGGTTTAAGACCCGTACATTATTTAAGAGGGTTTAAGACCCCTAGGAAAAAAAAACACCAACAGCAACGTCAGTCTCATTTTCCCCCCACAGTCGATCATAACAACGGCTTACAGCATTGAAAGCAGTCTTTATTTTCGGAAGGTGTAACGAATTTAAAGTGTCTTTTGACGAAGCGAACGACACGGCGGTCGTTAAAATCCTTCGTCATAGGATGGAAATGTTGTTGGATACGAGTCATGGGGAGACCATTGGCTTTATGATATAGAAAATAAAGGCAGTATTGGCCGCATACCGTACTACAAGGTCCTTGGTAGGTGTGTAGATTATAATTCTTAAAGGTAGAATTCCTACCGAGGAAACGCAGGATGTGTACGTTAGTAGGCTTCAGACCATAGGTGTCAAAATAGTCAACGGACGCTTTGAGGTGGTCGAAATAGATGCCGATCCAGTGACTACCTGGTTTGGAAGAGGGGTCCAAATTAACGATGTACGCCGAATGGGTGGCTGTTCTAGGTAGCTGATCGGAAGCGTACACGTCACCGAATAAAGGTCCTAGCTTCTTGTGACTGCTAGCTGCGGCGCGCAATTGATCCGTTTGCATTGTTTTTTAGTGTTCATATAGAATGTTTCTAGATTGATCGATTTCGAGTACGGATTGATGCACCATGTAAAGTACTAAATTTATAGTTTCCGTAAGAGCTTCTTTGAAACTAATGTCGATACGAAGAGATCCTTGACGAATGAGGTTGTAATGGCACTCTCCTTGGCTTTTATCGGAAGTCAAGTCAAAGGCGTACAGCGCATTGCCTTCCGGGTAATCACCATACGCGATGGGTGGAGGCGAGCCCGAAACCAGTTTGTTGGTATCTTGAAAAAGTGAGTAATAATTTCGCACGTATAAAGAATTGTCATAGTCTGGTTTATAGGGAATAGAAGGAATAGTTTTTCCATCGGCCTGCAAAGCGAGATAATTAACGTTGTAGTTGGCAAAGTTGTAAGGATTTTTAGTATAGCTACCGTTGTATGCACTATTCGAAACCAGGCCGAGAAGACAAAACGAAGGCATGTTTCCCAGGACGGCATTATCGAGATTGCCTTGTAGACTACCTTGAGGTATAGTAAAAGTTTTAATTTCCACACGGCGGACTGGGTACTTTGCGGAACCGTCTTTTAAGGCCTGGGTGAACCCCACCAACACTGCCGGTGATGGTGTGACTCGGCGGACGAACAAGGCTGCCTTAGTGATGTTCACGCGGTAGCTCGGGTTGGTCTCGGCGCTCATTAAACAGAATGCATCTTTACTACGAGTTAATTTGAGACGGAGATCGACATTGTTTAACAAAAGTCTGTCTTGCTGAAATAGGTCGCAGTGAGGGCGACCGTACAGGTCTATAACTTTACTAGTCTTGACACGTTTGGTGCGTGCTTTAAGACCAACGTTACTTCCACCAGGATTACCACTATCGAAGCTACCGGCAGTATCGGCTTCCCACAGTTGACTGGAGAGGTGACCGGCTTTAGCATCGGTGCCATGAGTCAATAAAGTCTCTAAATAAGAACGAAATGCGTACCCATTGTCGCTATTAGACACTTGTTTTCCATTTAATGTACAATCGCATTGCGAAAAAAGGGAATGTAAAAGTAGATTTACAGGACCAATCTTCTCGGTGTCTGTTATAGTCGTCGCTACACCTTTAACTATTTTGCACTGGATGTGTAAAAACGACTGACTCAAGTCCAAGAGACAGTCGGCAGCTCCAGGAACCACGAATTCGATAGGAGCACCGTCACTTAATGTGGCTAAAGGATGATACTCGACTAGAGTGTCATCATTTACGGTCACCTGCACGGGAGGTGTCGTAAAGAGCTCAAGTTCTTCCTTGGTGCAGGGGACTGAATCTCTGTCTGGTTTCAATGACATGATGATGTGGAATGAAAGAAGCCGTAGTACAGTATGCGGTTATATACTTTCTGTTGCTCATTTAACCGAAAAAGTCCGCCTTTCTTCTAGGCTTGCTTCTTCGTTTTTTGGAAGCCTGTAGGCGTCTTAGTTTTCTCTTCCCACCTCCTGATTGACAACGCTTCTTCTTCCTCTTGCGACCGGTTCCCACTTGCCCACCTGTAGCAGTGGCCACGGCATCGTGTTTAGCCGCCCTCCATCTCGTCCGAGCAGCTTCCTTAACAGATTGTCCAGACTCTACGTCATCCAGCATCCTTCCCCCAGATCTTAGCGCATAACGTCCTATCCCCATTAAACCTCTTTTAAGAAAAGGGACGGCCGACCGAAAGATACCGCTCAAGAAATCCCCGAACCCGCCCCCCCCCTCTCTGTATTCTTCCCCCCGCAAAATAAGGGGCTCCCCCTCTCTGGACAGGGCAATAGTGTTGCACGCATACGCGAGGATCTAATCCGGAGTAAGGGGCTCGCATGTTTTTTTTTTTTAAGGACGTCGCTTAAAGTGTAGTGTCAGGCTAACTTCTCCCGAGTTAAATGGAATGGCCACCCCCATGTCTGACATTATATAGACTCTAAGGGTCTCGAAATTAAGACGAGCGACTGGTTTGTAGTAAGGTTTAGTAAATATTACATTCGTCATATCGCCTTCTCCGATTCTTACAACTCTTAATAAAGGCGCCAGAACGTCACCAACTAGGGTCTCCGCCACTATGTCGCTGTAAATATAAAAAGAATCGAACCCCCCGATCAAGTTAAGTTTTATAGTTGATGCAACTGCTCTATGAAAAAAATGATCGGCTCTAAAGCCTGTTCTACTCGCCAAAACCTTGTTAATGCTCATACTCAGTACTTCCAGAGGAGTAGTCTCTTTATCAGCCGATAAAAGGATGGAGGGGAAACGTATAGACATTACATCTCCGACTTCCCCGTATTCGAACTTAGGATATTTAACAGCGCACACTCTTTCTCTCATGGCCTTGTTCAAAGCATTCGCCAATTCGTGTCCCGTTTTATAGTAACCAGGAGTTAAAGGAACGTTGATGGTAGATACAAAAGTGACGTAGGACACGAACCAACTCCCGTCATTAAATTGCTGCAGAATACTTTCAGTCGTGGCCCTAGTATGAGCTTTTACATCGTCGTAATAACTCTCTCTCAACAACCTATCCGACCTATCCCAGCCTAAAAACCTAGCAAGACTATAAGACAAACACAACTTAGCATCTGGAGGTAGTTTATGGTCAATTTCAACGCGTTTACCTACTTGATTGTAACTGAAAGTAATGGAAGGCATTCCCAACTGATTTTCGATAGTCGTATTTAAAAAAGTCAAAACCTTATCCATTTGGTAAGTGAAAAACACAAAATCTTTATTGAAAACTAGATCCAATTCCGGTTCCACGGTCAATGTGGTTTCCCCCCCCCCCCACCACTTTTTGTTGATTAAGAATCGCGAGTTTAGCAGATTCCGGTATATCGAATTCTTGGTAATTATATCTAGGGAATTTAACGTAAGTACGGGTTCCACATTTCAGAGTCATTCCACTATCTGATGCCACGTTAGCCCAGTTCCTCGAGTATTGAAATTCGGCCAGTCCGACCTCCCAGCCACTACCAGAAAGACTTATTCTTTGAGCTAATTTCGTAGTGTAATCGTTAAGTGAATTTGTAGGAAAAAGATCCAGGCTAGCATTGGCTGGTAAAGTCATGTAGAAACTATCGCCCTCCATTTTGTTTTTATAGTTTTTTCAAGTCTTTAGCCGGGATCCAACGGTTATGGGTTTTATCGTAACCTTCGAAAGATACTAGATACTTTTTGTTGCGTCCGACACCTTTGCTTCTCAGCACCTTGTCTACGCGATGGTAGTCCTCCCCGTCCTTTTTAAGCACTTTACCTACTTCGAATAAATAAAAGCGACCTTTAATTTCTTCCCCGTTATAATCTTTAAGCCTGACAGTAACTTGACCTAAATTGCCGCGAGGAACCAAAACTTTAGTTACGAAAAATATTTCCCTCGACCACAAGCCCCTGTAAGCTTTATCAAATTTCCCTTTTGATATAGCGATGCGAACTTTATCACCTATTTTTAAAGGAATTTTAATATTTTTACGTTTAGTCAAAGCATGGCCTAGCTGCTTTAAATCGTCACCGAACAATTTACGCCACAACCGCGTATGATTTTGAAAATTGACGTTATCAGGTGGCATGCCAGTGGCCGAATGGCGAGTTTTGTTGTAAGAATCTACAATTTTTTGAATGACCGGCACGTATTCGTAAGTACCTTTAGATAAAAAAAACCGATGTAATCTAGACTTTAATTCTCTTTGCCACCTTTCAACGTTACTATTTTTTATATCTTCATTTTCGGTAGTAAAAAAATGAACGTCTTTTGCTTTAAAATAATCCTTCACCTCTTTCGCAAAAAATTCACTCCCTTTGTCGCTGCTAGCATTCATTACTTTATAGCCTATACGTTTAAATATTTTCTTAAACGCCTCGACCATTTCTCGGCCTGTTTTAGTACGCAATACTTCAACCCAGGCTTTACGGCTCAAGCCGTCCAAACAAGTTAAAATGTACCTGTATGGTTTGTTATGCTGTCTTAAAGATATCATGTCACTTAAGTCACATTGTAGAAAACTCCCCAACCCACCCACTATAGTTTTATTTCTTTTAAATTTATACCTGGTCGGTTTGGTTATGGTGTATGCATCCTGACGTAAAAGCCAGTCTTTAATAGCGGCTAAAGTATATTTTTTACCGTCCCGCTTAGCCCGAGAATGTAATTTGGTCGCCGAGGCGAAACTAGTGGCTTCCCCTAAGCTGTCGTGATACAATTTAGTTAAATATGCGTCCATTTTTTTTTTTACTGGAAAATATCCCAGTCAGGATCGCTTTGTTTCTTACGTCTACTAGTTCGTTGCTTAGCGGCGCGTGGTAGGCTAGTTCGCTCTCTATCAACGATATATTCCTTAGTCCTTTTTTCTTCCTTTTTGGGAGGGCTGCCTGCTAAGGACAATGTGGGCGGACCGGGGGAATTTGGCGGAAGAAGCGAATGTTTTTTAGTGGGAGCTGGTGTAGTAGGAACAACCGCTGCCGACAATCTAAACTGATCGATAAATTGATCTCTTTCCCTCTCGAGCTGCCCGATATATTTTGCTTTAAAATCCAAAGGTAAGTGTTCGGTTTTTAAAAGGGCATCTATACGAGCTTGAATTTCGGTTAATTTAGCGTATAACCCTCCTTCCGGCAAGTAAAGGAATCCGTGCGGCTGAGTGGCAGCGGCGGCGGCCGCTGTTGTTGTTGTTGTTGTTGTTGGGGTATAATTTTTATACGCGTCCTCAGGGACTAAATACATTCTATTAAGTAACGAACTCATTGTTTACCCAGGCCTAGTAAACCCCCGAGAGCCGATAAGGCTGTAGGAATGAGCCAGGGTAAAAATCCGCCTCTTTGTACTAAAACACTCTTTCTGGATTTGAGCGAAGCTCGACGATTCCCCAAAAGTCAAATTTGTTTCTTATATTTCTTCAATTTACAACGCGTCGAAGGCGAGACTTTGAGCTTATTATTCAATAAGTTTAAGGCAATTTCCGAAATACAGTTCACTTGAGACTTGTCAGCGTGCCGCAACAAATTCTTGCGTTGTGGAATGCTAAGTTTACAGAGTGCTTCTAGGAGCGGCCTATGCTTCCTAACGTTCTTCATCGAAATCTTCACGTGGAATAAACTAAAGTAGTTTCTCCGGGGAATATATGCGTTCTCAGTCGAGTTGCGTCGTTGGATTTAGAGTGCATGTCCACCATTAAATATCCGTATTTCTGTCTACGGATAGCGTCGTCGTACGCGGTCATAAACCGTCTAGTCTTGGCTGGATAGGCCTGCGACGCGAACGTCATTATCTGCCTTTTATCTCTTAAATTTCTCAACAGTACTACATATTGAGCGTTTAAAGCAATGTCCCGTTGGTTCCGGCCTTGCGAAAATAAATTCTGAGTTAAATAAAATATTGAAAAATTATTATGATGACCGTGTCTCGTGAAAAGTTCGGCAATTTTGCCGCTAGATGTCGCTACTGAGCCCATCAAATCATCAAGAACTAAAAGTTTATGTATATTAGGGTCGTAGCTAGCGATATCGGTAGGTAAACCTCTATGGAATTTAATCTTATCCTTATACTTGTCCATCCAGCTCTGATAACTCGAAAAATGCCAATGTATTTCTTTAATTTCATCGTCTACCATAGAGGCCGAGTTATCTATAAATTTAAGCATCCAGCTAGTTTTACCACTACCCGTTGGTCCTGCAATCACGCAGTTAAACGGTGCGTGAAACTGGGCAAAATCTGTAATCAAACGCTCACCCATACTGACTCGGCAGCGCTAGCGTTGACTAGGGGCGAGAAGGGGTAACGGCAATAAGGTAAACTCCACAGGAGACAATTTAAAAATAAAATGAGCAGCAAGACTATGCTCTTACATATCTCGTACTTTGGGTCTGCCAGAAAAGTTGAAGTTGTTGATATTGAACGCCGCTCATCCATCACTAACAACTAACGGAAAGCGAATGAACTCGTTGTCCTTCTAACTATCGTATTTATTTATTTCCCCCAAAGACCACTCTCTCTCTCCTCTAAGCCCCCCCCCCCCCCCCCCCTCCCCTCTCCCTCCCTCGGCCTTGGCCGAGGAAGGGATACCCCCGGCGCTAGGGCCTCTCTCAGTGGGGCGGCGGCGGGTGGCGGCATGCTGTCTGGGCGACACCGATCGGCAAGGCCGAGCGGTGGAGGGAGGGAGGGAGGGTGACGTAGGCCTCTCACCGGAAAAAGGTCACGTGGATTGTTGGGGAAGAATTATACGTGACCAAGTTACAAAACTCAATTATTGGATCAACGATTTTTTTATCGAAGGAAAATATTTCCCCCGCTTGGAGTTCAACCTTGTACTGACGGAATGGTTCGTCCTTGCGGGTATAAATTACCACGATAGGTGCTTTCTCGCCTAAAACCAACCCGGCATATTTTTCGTGGTTCCTGTAAGGAGCATCATTGACTCTATAATTGAATTTAGTTACGTAGCATTTGGGATAAAACTGGCTGGTCCTCCCCCCCGGAGAAATATTAGCGCTTATAACCACGTTTAAATCATTCAATAGTTTAGTCATTGGAATTATTTTCTCGCTTTCCCCAGTTCCGTAAAGCGTACAGCCTATATTACCCATGCAATCGCTAGCCGGCCGCCAAACAGTTTCTTTCATCAAGGCTTTATAAATACGCCGCGAGTCGCCCGGCGTAAATAACTTGACTATCTTCAAAGCATCATCTTGTCGCACGGGCTGGTGCCACGAGGCCTCTTTCACCCCTTTATACATTTTCAACGCGTCCAAAGACGTCATATACTAGAAAAAGAAAAAAATAAGGACGTTGCCGTTGGTTTTTTTTTTTTAATTATAAAACACTACGTGTACGGTCGGTTTGGCGTGCGGGTTAAATAGATTAGGGAATTCTAAGAAACTGGTCACGTTATTTTTAATACTGAATGAATCTCCCGCGGAAAGTTCAGCTTTAATCCATTTAGGGTCATTTAATCTACTATACAAAAGAATCATAGGTGCTTTCGCCCCTAATACTAAACCACAGTAGTCCTTTAAATTTTCGTAAGGAGAAGAATCGATTCTCCAATGAAATTTGACGACGCAACATTTGGAAAATAACTCGCCGTTGCTGGAATAATGAGGAGAGATCAGTTCGTTGAGGTTTTTCAATAATTTCGGCATTTCATCTAGGCTTTCGTACCGGGTACGGCATTGAGTCCCCATCCAATTTATAGGCGCCGCCCATTTAGTTTCGTCCAGCAAGACTTTATAAATTCTATAAGCTTCACCAGCGGTAAATAATTTAACAATTTTCAGAGCGCCATCTTCACGCACCGGGCAAAACCACTCTGCCAAGTTGTTGGAACCGTGCCTTAATATTGCCAACGACGTCATACTAAAAATATAACAAAATTAAAAAATAAAAAAATAAAAAGAAGTGGGTTGGATCCCTCTAGAAATCTGGCTCAGGATCATCTCGAAACAACCATTTCGTAAATGTTAGTAAATATACAGCATCCTTCAATAAAGGACGTTGGGGGACTGTATGCCTATAGTATTGGTTGGTTGGAGGATATATAATTAGTAGGCTACCCAGCTCCATAACTGCCGTATAACTAGGTCGTTCGGCGCCATCTCCGTGGTGAACGTGGCGCATAGTGTGAGTTCGTTTTCCGGTAGCCATAATTGCTACTGGTGCGAGCGTATCCATTCCCTCCCTAGGATTATAAATATGCCACAGTTTATATAACATTCCAGTTGCGTACCTTTCAATGTGAAGGCAATTGAAGCGTACATCACATATTCGAGACACGTGGTCCCTGACATTTTCTAAGAGAGGCGTCAACGCTTTGACGCGACTACTTTCCCCTCGTTCTTCGGCGTCCGTATAGCAGCAATATTGTCTAGCCACGCCCGGCCTGATAAAGTCGTG
>JAHWFP010017114.1:58920-71541 GCA_023313725.1 Lithobius niger | reverse complement strand
TTTTTTTTCTTTTATCTTCTAAACTCGCTGCGGTAGCCTAAGTGTTTTAAAACCAAATACCGCTACAAAAGTTACCTTGTGCTTATGCCACCACACGAACGTGGGTAAGATGACTTATCCTCTGTTACTTCCGTGAAATTACCTCAACAGTCGTAAGGCACGTTTTCTCCTTCCTTTGCTACCTGCTGTGAAGGGAAAGTTTTAACGACAGCTAACAAGACCAGTTTATTTCAGTGTTTAGCACGAAACAGCGGCAGGTGTACTATTAAAATAATGAATGCTTGATGCGAACCCAGTTTGTGTGTTTCCGGTCTCACTTGTGCCCGTATTCCGTCGCAACAGCAAGGACCCATGAGGATGAACCCTATTGGGGGGAAAGAATGTGACGAATCAAGAGACACAATCAGGAACACTTCCTCCAACACATGATGGAACGCAGTATAGGTGTAAAGAAGTGAAGTTCTGGCTAATGTGACAGCCTCGGAAAAATATGTTACTTGGGTAATACCGTCTGAAGACGCTGTGCGCTGTAGTTCACATCACCGTGTACCAGCTCAACGTCCACACGACGTGTGCGCTGGAATTATAAGTTTGTGTACTTATTTACTTGCAAAGTCTGGAAAGGATGTACTGACAGTTCATATTTTGTGTACTTTTTTTACTTGCAAAGCATGGGAAATCTGTACTGGCAGTACACAAATCATGTGGACAGTGATACTAACAATCATGCACAAAGTCTTCAGAATGTATCGCCTTCTGCTCAGTGATCACGGACGAATCCAACACAGATCGCATCTGAATACCTCTGTCGCCATGCGTGAGATTTTGGTGTATAAATGTTAAAAGAATTGTGTGCCGTGTTTAAAATGATTTTAATTGTCAGTAATACCCTTTTTTCCTCCATTTGTAATTATTTTCTGCCTTCTTCACACTAAGTAACTTTCACTACAGTATATTACGGTATATTAATGGCTTTGTGTTGCTCGTGGGCCATAGCCTTATATATCGGGCTGCTTACCACCCTTCACTTCTGCCGCTACTAAAAACCGACTTAAAATTGGCCTAAAACCCACATGTCTCTGAAAACATTGCGAAGCGGAACTTCATTTTCCTACTCTTTGCTTTAACGCACCGATACTCCCATTAATGAAATTTCAACCAAATCAGAACAAAATGGCGAATGTTATCGTGTCCCAAAAAACAGACAAACACAGACAAATTTTGTCGCTTCGCTTGCTCGACCAAAAAAACGATCATCCTGTTGTGTGCAGTACCGACAGTATTTTAATGAATGTTGTTGTTGTTGTTGTTGTTTGTTGTTTATTTGTAGGGAGCACGAACCCAAACTGGGTTATCTGCCCCACGACGATAAGAGGAACAATAATATTTAGATGGAGAAATCAAAGCGAAAAATTAATGTATGGAAGTGAATTTCAACAATGAAGAATTTGTCCAGCCTGCGATGACGTCTGTTCTTATTTACATTAATGACATTGTTTGCGGCCTTGCAGTGCTGGAAGCACCGGTTCTCGTCAGATCCCCGAAGTTAAGCAGCATTGGGCTGGATTGATACTTGGCTGGGTGACCGCCTGGGAATCTGGCTGTTGCAGACATAGGGCCTTAGGGCTTCGGGCAGATAACCAGGAGTGGTTAACGCTCGTTAAACCTTTTTTTTTTTGAATCTCGATACAGTACGATCATTTTTTATGCCCAAAGATGTACTGTACTACATGAAATGATACAGAGCAAGCTGTGCTTTAAACGGATAAAAGTTTATCAAAAATTAAACTAATTTTCTGTTTTTACGTACTAATTAGTGAGGTGTTCGTTTTGTTTGTTAGCTCTGCTGCTCCCCTCACCCTTCCCCGCCCGGTTGTTTCAGTACATCTGAAGAAGTTGTGCATGAGCACACTTAAACGTTTTAAACACTTAAACCTGAAGATTTTAGTGATGCTAACTGAACCTGGCGTAACATACGCCACAGTGTCGAGCAGTGTCATGCGCGTATAGCTACCTCAGCCTCTCCCCCTCACTTACTGGTGGATATACATTTACCCGCAAACCTTTAGTTCTGGATGATGCGCAGAAAGCTTCACCTCATCGGACCTTGAGTTTCATCGTTCACCTGTAGACGCACGTTTGTACGGTTGGCCTTTGATTTCGGAGATCCCGCAACATGCATCATCTTAGCTGAACTTTGAGTGGTGCTGTTTGGTGTTGGTGTTACCAAACCATGCGAATTGAAGCAGCGACATCCTCCTTCTCCTACAACGCGCCTAAACCATGCGCAATGGCTGTTTGCCGACACGTCACCATGAGTTAGCCAATGACGAACGAGAACAACGGCTGTTTGACCGTCTGATTGGACTAGCCCAGTCACAGCAAACAGGCATGGCGTGTGGTATAAGATACGGCTAAAGATTTGGTATAAGCCCATAATAAAGACTTGTGTTAAATATAAGTCTATAATAAAGGCTTATAAAGACTTGCGTTAAATGTAAGTCCATGATAAAGGCTTATAAAACCTTGTGTTAAATGTAAGTCTATAATAAAGGCTTATAAAGACTTGGTGTTAAATGTAAGTCCATGATAAAGGCTTATAAAGACTTGTGTGAAATATAAGTTCATAATAAGACTAACCGAATCATAGCTATTTTTGTGTATGATTTTCACTGTTGCGCTGTTATGCTTCTTTTACTCCAAAGTCGGGTGCTGCTTGGCTCACCCGTTAAACTTGCAGCCAATAAACTGAAGTAGAAATTTATCAGTTTCCAAGACTCGAGCCACCATCAGGCAATACTTAGATTTATCAACCACCGGATTTTCGGCTCAGCTGCCCGTAAAAAAATTCCTTAAAAGATCGACATATTCAGTTGTAGACCAGAAAACAAATCGCCCATTAAGTCGCTTTAATCCGCCACACGTGGCTACAGAGTCTAATTAGCACTGCAGCTAACTCAGCTTAAGCAAATCGTTAGCTAACTGATGCAGGATTCTGGGAGCTGACTTCTTATGACGGATGGTTGCGGTCGGTGATACGCTGAAAGTTTGCTGATTTTTACTGGTGAAGACATTAATCGTTAGACCTCGCCTGCCGCATCGCCAAATTCCTGCGCTAAATTACTTCATGAAATGGGGATGAATACCGATAAATAGTTTGGGGACTAGATGATGTAAATTAAATTTGAACTGGGGGAAAATGGAGGCTAAAATTTCTAGGTAAATGACAAAATAACAACTTACACGGGTATTATGTTCTTTGAGGTTGGCCTTTTATATAGTACGCAAACACATATTCACTTGTCCACAACTACAGGACGGTAATAACTGGCTCACCCCTTGTACTTAATGTAGCTTCTGTACATGATGTCATGTGATGCCATGACATGATGTCATGTGATGCCATGACATGATGTCATGAGATGTCATGACATGATGTCATGTGATCATGATGTCATGATCACAAGACATCGTCATGATCACATTACATCATGATGAAAGGCTATAAAAGCTGTGGCACCCATTCCACTTAATTTTGGGACTGCTTCATCTCACTCAACCCTCCAGCTATAGGCTAGTTCTGAGTTCTTACTGCAACTTATACCACGCGCAATGGCTGTTTGCCGTGACGTCACCATGAGTTAGCCTATGATGAACGAGAACAACGGCTGTTTGGCCGTCTGATTGGACTAGCCCAGTCACGTGACATGCACGTCACAGCAAACAGCCACGGCGATGGTATGGTATACCGTAGTTGAAATACACTACAACAGGGTGGCCTGAAAGTCGCGTCCGTGCAATGAAGTTTAGCCTCCAATAAGAATTCTTTTAAAAACGTTTAGATGGCGTTTCATTGGGCCATTGGACCAAGGCCACCAATCAGTCTTTCAACACGAGAGCAAATCGATCCATAAATAAATCGCAACATAAACTGGTGTGTAGAAATGGAGAAATCTCCGTCCAAGATCTCCCCGTGTCCAGAATCATCAAGAAAACCCCCTGGAGGGTGTTGTGGATTTTTGCGTTGCCTTTACCTTCATTATCTGATGGTATCGATGTGACTCGATGGGTGCGGTTGGATGCTAAGTGTTAAGTCATGCCGCTGTAATTACTTGATAGCTTCACGCCTAACTGCGGCGACGTGACCAAAATGTAATTAATGTTCATCACGTTATTCGTAACGATTCTTATTACCGAGATAAATACCTCCTGAAACCCAGATGATTTACGGTGATGCGAGATAAGACCATGCCTCCGTTTCCCCGACCTGGTGACGTGGAACGAATATCTCTCTTTGATTTTTATCGATACTTTTGAAAACGAAAACGAGAGGTTTGGTTGAATCGTTTTTTTTAGTACTGAACCAGTGACGGCACTAAGGGTGGGCCATGATTCCCCCCCCCCCCAAATTTTTCACCCCACGGCCGCCCTCCCACCCCAAACTCAGGTCAGCAACAGAAAATAAAACAAAAAAACTTTTAGGGTAAACATGAAATCTAATGAATAAATTGAGCTCTTATTTATTTTTTTATTACATTTTATTTTTTGTTTGTTTATCGATGAATCCAATTATCCAGCGCTGACCGATGTATAGCAAGTAACAACGTAATAAATAAAGAGTTTTGTATCAACTTTGGAATATATGATTGTGTAGACCAGTTTATTTTGTGTGATTATGGGGCGCATTTTATAAAGAAATTGGACTGCACTGAAGCTTGCGTTACGTTCAGAGTGAATTAAACGGAATAAAAAGAACCTAATGTGGCTGCCTTGTAAAAAAAGTCCTTTCCCTACTCTGTTTTCAAAAGTGGTTTCTCTCTCTCCCTGCCCCCCCCCCCCCCCCCCGATCAATTCAGTCCTGACGCCGTCACTGTATTTAGCCTCTCAGCTTACAGCAGTTGGAACCACTAGACGCGGCAGGGACGAGTAGGAAGCAAATTACCGCGCTTTATACAGATAAATAAACGTAATAAATAAGCTTTATGCGTAATAAATAAGCATGCCGTGCCGTGCCGACTGTACAGTTTAATTTCACACGTAATAATTTTAGCGTGCCGTACCGCGCTGTACCGCGGCTGTCCTCACCGTAGCCAGCACGGTTCGGTACTGCGTGCAGTGCGGTATACGTGTATGCTAAATCCAAAAGGTATCGTGCCGCGCCACGACACACGCTTCACGCTCCCAAAACCTAACATCTGTCACGTGTGGCGCAGTGGCATCCCGGACCACTGCTCTGTGACTGAGGTTGGTGCTAATGACCTAGCTGTCGATGCGCTATTAAACCTGAATTACCAACCCCAAAACATAAAGAACAGTGGTAAAAAAGGGTTCTAACGGTTATAGAGCCAGCATTAACCACTCCTGGTCATCTTCCCGACGAAGCCCTACGGTCAGAACAGTGGAACAGAATAACAGTGGTATGACTACAGTATAACAAACAAGTCTCAGTAAAACAATCAATTAATAAACTCTACTGTTTATTGATGTCCATACCTGATTGTTGTTCACTGGTTTTGAACAGATACTTGTTTGGTTTCATCTAGATACAGAGTGGTTCACAAAAAAACTAACGACCCAAGATTTTTTACGTCCAACTTTTCTACTTAGCACCCCTCAGAACCAGGAGAGGACAATTAATCTACCCGTTTCATTAGATTTGATTTCTGTCCTATCCTGGTTCTGAGGGGTGCTAACTAGAAAAGTTTGACTTAAAAAATGTTGGATCGTCAGTTTTTTGTTGACCACCCTGTATTTTCGTAGTGTCTTATTCTGATCGAAGAACTGTTCTCACCAGAGACGCATGCAGGATTTTCTGAAGGAGGTTTCTTACAAACATTTTGCGTCCCCACTCCTTCATGCGGGGGGGGTCTTAGGGGGAGCTGGCTACCACTGTGCTTACCACTTTAAATAAACAAAACTAGGTGGTAAGGAAGTGGTAAATGCTTCAGCTATACTAGGGTATATCTAAGTAGAGCAAGCCAAAAAATGTGTCCCCCTCGAAAACCCGAAGGAGGCTTCCGTGCCACTCGGAAACGGCCTTGTCGCACCACTACTCAAGACCCTTTATTCTACTTCTTTTCTATACTTCAGATTCCGACAAGGAAAAAAAAACCGGGTCTGCAAACTGTCCGTCTGTCACGTTCATTCTGTATGGAGGTCCACAATGACAGGCTCGACGTGTTCAGATTTCCAGATTACAAGATCCACTTACATCCACGATCAAATCAACGGTGTTATTGTCTTTAGTTAAGGAGTAATGAGTCGGAGGAACTGGAGTCGTGCGCCGACATCACAATTGGCGCCCGACGGAAGAATAAACCTGGACGATCAGATGTAGGCAAGGGTCTCCCCCAGAAACAGAAAAATGCCATAATCTCTACAACCTTGTCCCACTCCCCTCGTCCTAAATGAATGAATGAATGAATGAATGGTCGAACCAAAGAGGAAAAAAAACAACGTCCAGCATTTTGTCGTACATAGAATAAAAGCTTGGAAGGATTACAAATGATCAGCCTAGATCTGGGCACCTTAATCAAGGCAGAAGCAGGCCACAATAATGACTGCGCTGTTCCTTCTTCCAACTGCAGCAACGGTGGTGGTCAGCCCAGGCTATCAGATAATTAGTTTCACGGTGGGTATAGGAGCTATATCAGCTCTCTTCCTTCATTGCTGATTGCCTATCTATCTTGCGGCTCTCCCGGTTTAGTAGTTGCTTGCCTCTCGTTGCGTTGCTTCGCCAATTGAAGGATTACTACTGGATTGCTGATGGCCAGCGATTGCTCATTAAACGCCAATGAACAAGGCAGGTGGCCAATGGAGATAGGAACGGAGATGTACCACGCTACACGCCATCAGTGACCAAAACCCCTCCGCCTCCCCCATACGTCCAGACCCACCTTAGTTCAATCCCTCAATACACACAACTACCCCCAGAAAATATGACCCAAAGAAGGTGGGTCTGGACGTATGGGGGAGGCGGAGGGGTTTTGGTCACTGATGGCGTCGAGCTGTATAGGTGGATGCTGGAGGGTGGGATGCTGATAGAAGAGTGAGGGTGGGATAACATCTCTATTCCCCCCCACCAAAGTCTATCGAGCTGACACCAACTAACGAACACTTGCTTCTTCTCTACTCACGCCATTAGATCGGCTGATAGCTAATTCTCGCTTCGTTTCGGAGCATGTTGGACAGAGAAAGTCCATCCTTCAATGTCATGTCTGCTTGGGTTATGCGCTGACATGAAGTTCGATAGGAATGAGGGGGAGGTTGTTTGGTTGATAGAGACGTCAAGAAAGAAAGCTTGGGAGGTGTTATTGTTTTTTTGTTATGAGTGGCGCAGGTTTCGACTGGGGAAGCAAACTTAATGGGTTTTTCGTGTTACAAAATCAATCATTAACACAAAGCAATTATGACGAATTGTTATTTTGTTTCAGATGGACGGGGAAGAGGCAATATTGATGCCAGGAAACAAATTTATTGCAGAATACGTACTCACTTTGACGGCTAGGGGTCTACATGTATACTAAGTAGCTGACTCGGGAATAATCACTTCCGAGATCCTTACTGCATTCGCAGGAGGTGGGCTTTTTTTTTTTTTCCTTTTGTCAATACGTGTGCTGACTGTGGTCCGTTTTAGTTTTAATATTTTAAGTCTTACTGATAATTTGAGGGATGTTAATTGCTAATTTTATGCACGTCAGCACTGTTTTGCTTTAATGTGTTCCTTGCTTGACTAAAAGCTTGGGCTTGGTTCTGTTCTCGCAGAACATAGCACATGGCACATAGCACATAGAACATAGCATAGAACATAGCACATAGCACATAGCACAATGGCACATAGAACGTCTCACGGTTAGTTGATGCAACTTTCTAGCTTTTCCTTTTACGTAGGCTACGAACGTATTCTGTTTCTGGTTGCAGAAAAACGTGAAATATCTTATGGACTCATCACGTATTTGGAAGGGTATAAATATTGAAAACCTTGATAAGCGTTTGCAGTTTATTTCTTTACAACGTGTTAAAGTTAAGTTAAGTTATAAATTTGACACTCACAGTGCTTAAATAACTATAAAGTAAAGCCTTAAACAGATAGAAGAAAATTTCATGCGTAGTGATACGTTACTACGTGCCTACCAGGTCAAAAATTGCTACTAGTGAGTTTGGCGTTTATTGACCGGTTTTGACGTCTAGATCATTCAAAGATTTCCAGATGCATGTGTTAAACCAGCCTTTCCTTTCGTTTGGTTATATGATATCAGGCACAGGTAGCATGCGGAGTCATAAGAAATGTTGACTTTCGGGTGAGGGGGTGGGACAGATTATTTTGGGACTTTGGTGTGGGGGAAAGTGTCGTAAAAAAATTGTGGGTCCTATTCTCATTTTTTCAACCCCCCCCCCCCCAACGCCAAGTCACGGAATGTATTGAAAACGAAAAACTATATAAAAAATTGTCGTTAAGTTGGTTAAAAATGCAAACAGGATGTCGATTTGTCATAAAATTGTCATAAAAATGTCCGATATTTATTTAAAAAAATTTTTTTCAGGCGTGGGAGCCCTCCAATTAAGAAAACAAGAAGAACAAAACAAATATTTGCCTTCCTGGAGTTTCTTTCACCAATCCCTCAAAATCATTCCCAATCAGTAGCGAGCACAGACTCCTGAGAGGCGAGGGCCAACTTTTAGTGAAAGGGCAGTTAGTTTTTTCTGAAAACCTTTTTTTTTCTGCCTCTTGTTAGATAGACCCTTTAGATCACCGCACCAACATATGTGGGCACAAAAAAGGCAATTTTTTTTTTAAATAAAAAGGACATTTTGCGGAAAGGTCAAGGACAATGCCCTCACCCATATCCTCCTCCTGTGCACGCCACCTAACTGTTCCCAATTCGTATTTTAAGTAATTTTTGTTTGTAGTTCTATGCAGCTTTGAGTTCACCAATGTTTGTCATATTTCATCGCAATTTTATCGCATTGTAAGGGCGCGTTTACGCAGCGACTCGCCTTTGCATTCTCGCAGCTAGAACTCAATCGCGATGGCAAAGGTGACATTGCCATTGTAACAACGCTAAATGGATTAGCTAAATCCGACATCGTTTGAGTAAATACTTGCAGTCTTATAATTCGTGCCAATAATGTAAAGAATTCCTCATGACGAAATAATTTTCCCAAACGCTTCTGAACACACGTTATTTGCTGTTTTCGTTGCGAGGCGGCAGACATAAAACCGCCGTCATGTTGGAATTTGAGCTCATTTCTAGCTTCTAGATGCGAAAATGCAAAAGCGAGTGGTTGCGTAAACGTGCCCTAAGAGTTCATGCCCAATCTTTAGCAAAGTTTCCAGACGTAACCACCAGTACGTTAGTCGTGTACAGTTTATGTTGTCATAAGGCAACCACGTACGATCTTGATGCATTCTTACAACAAAGTCGTCATTTTCGGTACCTCTCGAGGGGCCAGTTTCTTGGTATGACTGTCGCGCAACTTGACTTAAGTTCCCGTCCAAAATTGCGACCATGTTCTTAACACGTTTGCCGTTCTGAGCATGCCCACACAGACACAAACACGTTTAACCTAGCAGACTTTTCATCTTCTTTCTTTGTTGAGGCTCAGGAAGATTGCGTTTGGCAACTCTGAGTCCGACATGGTGACGCAGGAGGGTCGTTGGTACCTTTTCACAATAACAAGTTGCGCCAGCAAGACGTCGAAAGCTGAGCCGTAACTTGTTAGCAATACTTAAAACCAGAATAACCTTTTTTAAGGGGCGAGGGGTAATCATCTAACTGGAAAATTGCATAGTTGGAAAAACATAATGTATAGTACAACAGTATAAAGAAAAATCGTCTAACACGAAATTCGTATAATGGAAAATCGTATAATGCCCCTGCCTCGCTCGCTGCAGCTATACATTCAACATCAGTAACCGCAGCTGTATTATTGTCGAGTTAGACGTTTATCAGCTACAATATTGTCCAGTTAGACGTTTATCCATTATACATCAATCCATTATACGATATTCCGTTTCGATTATTTTGCAGATTTTTTATTTAGACAGATATTAGATAATTATCCCATTAGACGATTTTTCAGTTAGACATTCGTCCGACGCCCCTTTTTCAATAAGCAGGGGAGGGGCACAAATAAGGATACCCACATTGGGGCACTCCCCCTCCCATTTTTGGGTGCCCTTTAGATAAATAAAATTATCAAAATATCATAATACAAAGCAGAAATAATTAAACAAAGGCTATTCGAGGATTGCAGCATTGATTCCAGCGTTCCAAGCTCAATCCGGTCACTTAGCAGCTTTTTTTAGACACCTGTATTATTAGACCTTCAAATGCAGAGGTCGGAAAAATAGTCCCTACTTTCATGTTGCTCTTTGCCCTCTTTATTAGATGGTGCGCCCCCCCCCCTCATTTTATAGTTATTGGTGAGAAACTCTTGGTTACGGAGTATTATACGACGGCTGCGAAGATTGGGCCAACTCACGGAAACTCCGTAATCGTGAGTTTCTCACCACTAACTAACTTATACCACGGTTGGAACGTCAAGCTAACTCGTATTTAATTAAAACCTGTTTGTGTTTGTAAAAACTGCTACAAGAAACGTCGATATGTATGAAGGTCATGCCATTTTAGTTTGTGCAGGAGGGGGAAATGGGTGTTAGACGGACGAGTCCTTTGGTGCAAGTTTGTGGAGGGAGGGGAGTGCGAGTAGACAGACGCGCTGATTGTCAAGGTTTGCCTGGGATTCGAACTGTTCGGAGTGAATAAATTTCGGTATGTGAGGCAGCAGGGATAGACGAACATTGCGGAACGTTTTGTGCGTTTATAGTTCGAGAATTGTTTCAAAACATACGGTACTTGTGTATCGGCATGAATGAAGGTCATTCAGTTTTCGTTTGTGGAGAGCGATTCGGGGGGGGGGGGGTTAGACGGAGTGAATAAACATTATTAGCCAATGGGGCCAAACCCGATAATTTTTTTCCATAATGATGAGTTGACTACATGAAAACATAATTTTCGCCGTTTTGACTATAAACTCTTCACTGTAACACAATCGAAGAACACTCATCATAAATTCGAATCATGGAAGAGTAGAAGAAAGGATATCACTGATCTGTATATCTCTCTTCCGGATACTCCACTTTTCGTCAAGCTTGGAGGCGAGCTACGGCCTCATCATTATATCTCTCCGCTTGTCGTACGAAGGTTCATGAGGGGAACCTATTGCTGGGGACTGTTGCCGAAAATACTTTAAGGACTGTGTTAAAGTTCTTCGTTTGTGGTATAGGGTAGTGTTTACATGAAAATAATTTGTGCGTTATCACATTTGATACTCTTACAGCACAGAGAGAATCGGTTTAATCACGAAGGAAGAATGTTTTTGAATGTTTTGAATGTTTATAGAATTTTTTTTTTTTTTACCGCGTATACAGATAATATTTACCGTCAAAGAATAGGTTTATTCGTATAGCCTAGTTTGGTTGTAAATGTCAACCATAGTTTTCAGCAAAGAAAAAAGAAAAAAATCCAAATCAGAATACGTTTGTTAGTCAGTCAAACTGATATTTTGGTATGGTTATAACCGTTTAGTCCATGTCTCATAATGTTTAATGTCAGGCTCCCTGAGGGCTCTCAAAATATGTTGTTTTTAATGTCTGTTTTTGGAAGATGGATAAGGAAGACGATCCATATCTTTTCTGATCTCCTGCCGACTGGAAGATTTTTTTTCACTCTACCTTACTGTTATATAATAAATATTTGTTTAGATTGTATCCATAACTCCTTCAAATGGATTCGTATGGTTGCATTTGATATTGTTTCTTATCTTGACAAAAAAAAAAAAACTACACAGAAAAATGAAGTGCAAACAAAAACGTTAAGTGTGCCGTAAAAGAAAGAGGTTAAATGATTGAAGTTTCAATTTACTTGTTAAAATGTACACGGATAAAAATTGATGATTTTTAATTGAAATAATCAAATGTACAATTGAGAAAATTGCATCTGTTTAAGCGCTGTTGTGCTTTACGTTTTTAAATATATGATTGGTAAAGCACAACAGCGCTTAAACAGATGCAATTTTCTCAATTGTACATTTTATTATTTCAATTAAAAATCATCACTTTTTTTCCGTGTACATTTCAACAAGTTATGTGAAACTTTAATCATATAACCCCTTTTTTTATGGCACACTTGATGTTTTTGTTTGTAATCCGTGTACCTTTTTTTACGGCTATGGCGTCGCGCTACAAAAGTTTATGCATGCAGTTGATTGTTGCTACCCACTTTGACACAATTCCACTCAGCTTTGAAAGCCTGCATCTTACAATTTCAATTTATTCGCTGGGGCCCTGACCCGTAGTCGTACGCCCCCTGCAGATCTAATGTAATAAAACAGCAACAACTATAAAGCACAACTTATTAAGCACTGCTAACTATTACACTACAACAACATCACCAGGAACAACCCGAACACCAAGAACACCAGAAACAATCCAGAACTGCTGCCGCGCACAAACCACGGAGTACATACTCCTGCATCTTTCAAAGGGTTCAAAGGGTTTGTAGCGAGCGTGTAACCACTTCTGGTCATCTTTCAAGGGGTTCAAAGGGTTTGTAGCGA
>JAHWFP010017114.1:0-46545 GCA_023313725.1 Lithobius niger | reverse complement strand
CAGACAATGCCTTGGTAAACCGTCTGGTTGCGCAAACCAGGCAATGCCTTGGTAAACCGTCGCTGCACTGCTTCTACCTCATCAATGTCGTGAAACAAATAAGGGGCTAGCGTACTCCAAAATTGGTCTGAAATAGACCTTGAATGACCAAACTTTGAATTCGCGGTCACCGGAGGAAAAGTATATGTTAACCAAAGCTACGCGCGTATACGCAGATTAACACCTTAAAAATGAACGTTTCCAATTCAAAAAATAGTTACGTAGTTATCTTAAAAACGGTGATAAACGCATTCCTTTGCGTGTTGGCATAGGAAACCTGTAAGTGAGAGGCGTATCATGTTGGGTGGGGTCCAGTTCACGCGTTAATGGAGGTGCCGATATTCTCGAAAATGTGGTTTCGGGACCGTAAGACCCCCCCCCCCCCCTTCTTCTTCTCCGCACCTCCTTCTCCACGTCCCCCCTCCCCTCCAATTCCTCCCCGTAATTTTCCCTGCCCTGCATGCAGGCGCCCTCCCACAATTGTAGAGCCGCTAAATTACCAGGTTGGGAACACAAGGGGTCGATAGGAAATCTACATGTGGATAGGCCATTGTTTTACATGTATAATGTGCACGTGCCTTCAGATTTGTGGAACACCCGTCACACGTAAATGGGACTGTCCATCAATGTCAGATGGAACCGTAGAATTAAATAATGCTTTTATCAATGATATCTAATACTCCTTTTGGGCACACACGATCCAAAAGTTACGTAACTTTTGTGGACGACTGAAAAGCCTTTCGGAAAAGCGTAAAAATAAAAATTGTGGCTTTTGTAATGAATTTTTTCAAAGAAGCGGAGCGACTACTGCGAAGGCCGTTGACGATTATTAGAAGTTTAGGCGTTCAATGTTAATTTTATTATTATTATTATTTTTTTTTTTTTAGAGCGGTGCGTGAGAAAGAATTGTACAATGGCTTGTGTTTGTTATGGCGCATAGTAGCACACAAAAAAATGTAATTGTACCTCATGATTGCCAAGCAGTTTATGGTGCGTATTCAGGCGCTCCAAATTACCTTGTTGGAGCGCTATAACGAGTGAGGTAAACCTAACCCTAGGCGTTAAACAAATAAATAAAAAAAAAGTTCGTAAACTGAATAAGAGCTGACGTTATGCGGCATATTGGTAGGAAGCGTTGGTTTAATCCACCTCATAGCCGAGAAGTTTCCTGTTTTTCCATCTCACGTGCAAGAGGTCTTAGGTTGAAGCCTGGCCTCAGCTACCCTTGACATTTTTGGGAAGTGATGTACCCTCTGATGGCTCGTGGTCATGTGAATTGTGGCATGTAAAAGATTCTAGGAGTTTCTGGTCGGAATTAGACAGCAAAATTGTCCCTTCCGATCCTTCTGGTACCATGGTAACAGCTGCGAGTACACTAACCCTCCAAAGAAAAGTAATGTAATCATTCCAAAGCAAAGTAATGTATCACTCTAAAACAAAGTAAGGTTATCATTCCAAAGCAAAGTAATGTTATCATTCCAAAGCAAAGTAATGTTATCATTCCCAAACAAAGTAATGTTATCATTCCAAAGCAAAGTAATGTTATCACTCCAAAGCAAAGTAATGTTATCCTTCCAAAGCAAAGTAATGTTATCATTCCAAAACAAACTAATGTTATCACTCCAAAGCAAAGTAATGTTATCATTTCAAAGCAAAGTAATGTAATAATTCCAAAGCAAAGTACTGTTATCATTCTAAAGGAAAGTAATGTTACCATTCTAAAGAAATTAATGTTCGTTCCAAACCAAAGTAATGTTATCATTCTAAAGGAAAGTAATGTTATCATTCCACAGTCTAGTAATCTTATAATTCCAAAGCAAAGTAATTTTATCATTCCAAAGTAATGTTATAATTCCAAAGCAAAGTAATGTTATCACTCCGAAGCAAAGTAATGTTATCATTCCAAAGCAAAGTAATGTTATCACTCCAACGCAAAGTAATGTTATCATTCCAAAGCAAAGTAATGTTATCATTCCAAAGCAAAGTAATGTTATGATTCCAAAGCAAAGTAATGTTATCATTCTAAAGCAAAGTAATTTTAGCATTCCAAAGTAATGTTATCATTCCACAGTCTAGTAATCTTATAATTCCAAAGCAAAGTAATTTTATCAATCCAAAGTAATGTTATAATTCCATAGCAAAGTAATGTTATCACCCTAAAGCAAACTGATGTTATCATTCCAAAGTAAAGTAATTTTATAACTCCAAAGCAAAGTAATGTTATGGCGGCTTGCTTTCAGAGTAATAAAGTTGCAATGGTAGAAGGTTTTAAATTCGATTTGAATCATATTCCAAGATTTTTGGCGTTTCATTTGGGAGAAGTCATATCATCCCAATGGCGCATAATTAAAGGGAATTTCGTCTCTCCATTTCATGTTTCGCATTCTTTAGCCATAGAGCAGACAACTAAAAATTACCACAGAAACCTTTGGTAATTCCCTCTGGTAATTGTAATGTCGACATTAACGTATCTCTGGCTCTGTTTTCATATTTCAATTTGGGACTACTTCTTTCAGAGGCTACGCATTCCTGCCGCAAGTATGTGATTTGCATGCTAATAATTGTGGAGCAGACCACAGTCGGATGAAATCGAATTTAAACATTGAAGAACCCAGGCCTGCGGCCAGCCATTAGTCTCGTCCCAACCCCCACTAGTTAATAAATTCCGCCGGTGATCAAGTTGTTCACAATCATCAACAACTAAAAATAAAAAAGACGACTTGCTGCAGCGCATCCAGATTGGTTCAATATTTACTAAATGATTCCCCCCCCCCTCCCCTCAGCTCTTCCGACCTCCCTCCCTCCCTTTTGGTTTGTTTGGCAACCTATCTATCTGTTGTAGACTAGGCTTGTTTGTACGGTGAATGACTGATGAGTTGCGCGTTCTGCCGGCCTGTCGGTTTCCTGTGAGAATATCCACCGACAGAAACCTGTTTTTTTTTTTTGATGGAGCTTGCAGAAGACGTCCAGGGACTGAAACCATTGATGTCCGGGCCTAAGAGAGAGAAAGGGAAGACTGGCCCTCAAAAGAAGATGTCTTCTTCTTCGTTCTCATAGCAGACTCAGTGGCGCCAGTCGCGCGTGGCCATTCTTGCGGTCTTTGTTTGGTGGAGGATCATCGTAGATGTTCTTTTTTAGACTATAAAGCCTATGGACAAGAAGACCACTCCTCTTCTTCTTCTCGTTCATAGACTGTGCTTTTAGGCTCCACGCAGTTCGTCTACAAACAGTGGCGTGATGGGGGGAGGGGGAGGGTTGGCATTGCCCCTGATCTTTTGGGAAATAAATGCCCTTTCTTGGCCCTTTTTGGAAAAGGTTTGCCTTATGTTGGTTTTCCGAACTGATAAATGCTGGTGGTGTAGCCAAAGGAAGGGTCTAGAGATCCAAAAGGGCATAAAGAAGGCCAGGTAAAGTCAGAAAGGGGTAAAAAAAAGGGCCAAAAGATAGTCATAAGCTATAGAAAGAAGGGAAAAAAGGTCCCCTCAGCGTGCTCCTTTACCTATAGTCTGTTCCACATTATGTTTGCAGGAAACTACGGTCTGACACCAGGTTTTCTTAAGCTACGAGTGTAAAAACAGATAAATATCCCACTCGTAGACTCTAACAGTAATAGTGTCGAGTCTACAAGTGTGATATCTACATGTTATTGCACTCGTAGTGCAAGGATACGTGGCGTCATCCAGTCAGTTTTCTGCAAACATAATGTGGAACAGACTATAGTAGTTGCCCCCTGCCTTCTCTGTCCGAGTGGAAAATGTGAAAATTTGAGCTCTCCCGTAAAAGAGTGGGAAAAAAATGAGAAAAACTGACCAAATTGGTGAAAAAATGTGTAATTTTGGATTTTTTGATAAGAAAAAATTATATAATGCAATAAACGATAAATAAATTTAGCTCCAGGTTGAATAAAAAACATAAACTTCAGTTTGAGGAGTTCATTTACCTGCGTTGTCCAGTGAGCCAAGTTATTTGTTTTGTCGGTAGATGGCTGTAAGTTTGCCGCGCTCCCAGCCGAAGCCATGGCACCAGAAGGAGAGAGAGACAATTTTGCTAGGTAATTCCAATCGGAAGTTCCTAGGATCTTTTACATGCCACAATCGACATGAGCACGAGGTATCACAGGGCCCTTCTCTTCCCACAAATACCAGGGGTGGCTGAGGTCAGGATCGAACCCAGGACCACTTGCACTTGAAATGGTCGTGCTAACCATTAGGCTACCTTGCCCCTTTGTCGGTAGATGGCGGTGTGACTTGCACTGCAGGAATGTCACTGTTCTTTTGTGTTCTTTTGTTTTCGAGGAGATACCCAAAATGCAATGTGCGCGCTCCCGAATTCGTCGCGCCATTGAATGAGTGTTCGTCTTCGTACTTTGGAAGTAGGCTTATTCGAAAAAATGTGTGAATAAAGATGTGAAAATGTCTAAAATTTGTGTGAGAAAAAGTGTGCCAAAAATACAAACGTTGTGAAGTTAAAAAAAAATGTGAAAAACTAACGGTGGCATACCTGAATTGTGGAGATGAGATGACGCTTAAGTAGATACGTTCTTCCCAAACTCAATATGCTAATATATCATCAGTTTTCAGTAAAACCTGGTTCACACGAAAACATGGATGACGAGGCACCCATATATACGAAGATGAGAGTAGTGCTAAATGAAAGATCAGCAAATATGCGTTAGATACGTCTATTTTCGTCGCTGTTATTTGGATTGTTCAGTGTTCACCCTCAGATACGCGAAAAACTACTCTGAAAACTGTTTCAGATGTCGGAGTCTGATCAGACATCTACTGTTCAGGGTAATGAAGCAGAAAAAAAAATACATCTACAAGGACCATGTATTTTGTCGTATCATCTAACAAGAATAAAAATAATGCAAAGTGCACATATAAAAAACAAGCGATGTTTCCGGGTATGTAGTACCCCGTTTTCAAGTGCATTAAAAAACAGCAGTCAAGCATCTTAAGTGCACCAAAGCATGATGTATTATATTGTGTATCCTGTACTTACGATGCTTGACTGCTGATTTTTGATACACTTGAAAACGGAGTGCTACATACCCCCGAAACGTCGTTTGTTTTTTTTTATGTGATTTTTCAGATTTTTTATTCTTGTAACTAGCTACAGTGCTACTTTCTCTATTATCTAATTGTCGTATCCGCAACACGACGTATTAATTTCAGAATTTATTGGCTTCATTTGTTTGGATGCACAGAAAAGGAGACTTGTAAGTTTTGAAAGGTTGTCAAATATCTGCGTTTCTGAAGCACGGATATGCGCGGATTGAGCGAGAAAAGCGAACGATTCCCACGTAAAGTAAACTTTTTCAACCCGTTTTTCGTTTGGTGTCTATCTTTTATTTGTCGATGGTGTGAGACCAATGAGACCTATCTTCTTAGGGGACCTCACATCCGGATGAGTAAGCGAACAAACATACAAACAAACAAACAAATCGTCGTTTGGAATGCGATGAGGAATGTGGTGAACGAACTGTGAGCAACAGTTGCAATTAGCTTGTGTTCCAGTACAACGATCAGTGTGTCGTTCAAAAACTTGCGACGAAATTTCCAAACTTTACCAGACCAAAACTGGCATTTTTCCCTGATGGTTTTTTTCGGTTGAAAGAAGGTGCAGTAGGACTAAAAAAAACTGTTTTCTGTTTCAAAAAGGGAAATAGTCGAATATATAAAGTCCTTTCCAACTATAAGGGTATCTCTGGACGAAGATATAGACAATTTTGCCAGAAAATAGGTAGCACTTTACATGCCACAGTCGACAAGAGAACGAGTGCATTTCTGGAGCCCTATTTACAGGGTTGGTGAAAGTTTTAGAATAAAAAATTGAAATATTTATTAGTTTATTTATATAGAAGACTTTCCGGAAAATATAAAAATTCCCTGACTTTCAGTACAGATTAACAAATTCCCTGACTTTCACTACAAAAAATTAACAAATCCTGATTTTCCCTGAAATTTTCATTTCACAGGTTTTCCAGATAGAACGCCACCGTGGACAATTTAATGACGTTTTTGGGATTGAATAAACTACGTGAAGCATGGATCGACGCCAACAGAAGGAGCGAAGAAAACGGTATGTCTATTTTTCACTAATTTTTTTGTTCTCAAACAAACTTTGTGGGAAAGAAGATGTACCAGACTGCCTCTACACTTCATCAAAAGTTGAAAATCGTAAATTTCATTCCCATCAATAAGTCCCTCTTTAGCAACATAACAAACAATTCATGTCTAGACGACTCTACCCACCCAACCTCCTCTCCCCCAAGAAAAAAAAAAACAAATGAGCAAGAGCTAGGTAATTAGTTTTCGCACGGCTGTTCAAAAGGAATTATTAATTTGTCTGAAAGCGCGATAATATAGAGGCATAATTCGGATGCCTAATTGATTAAGGCTTCAGAGGAAAACTTGTTTAAAGGCAAGGGAGTAAAGGTACGAATCTCAGATCGTTGAAAACCCTAAGGAAATTAAACGACTATAGATCCGGCAGTTTCCTAGGGAATATGATTCATGTTCCTCGCACGTAATTATTGCATGCAAATAAGCTCTTTAATACGCAAGACAATGTCGAGGACGTGATTAAAAAGGAGAGATCAGAGAACAGACTGAATTCATGAATCTGCCGTTGTTTATTGAGTGTACGTTTGTAAACAACGACTCTGAGTCTTAGTCATTACTTTATGCAAATCAATATGCAAATTCCATGTTATTTTGGGGTAATACGAATGTATAAATTAACACAAATCGATGTAAGCTGTATAAGGGAAGGACGAAAATAAACCAAACAGTGAAAATCATACAGAAATGATGCAGTTAGCCATCTATAGAGCAGTGACACAACGTAGTATTATTGTATATAACTCTATGCTGGAGCCTTAATGGGTTAGCTGCAAGGGGCACTGCAGAGAGAAACAGAAGGGCGTCATACTGAAGCCGATGCTGTTGAGAGTGATTTCTTAGACCTAAACCGCGCGATTTTTGTTGTTGGAGAAAACAACGTTATTTTAAGCCTAAGAAATCTGCTCTTCCGTTGTTTTTCCCTCCATTTTTATGTAGTGCATCTTGTAGTTATCCTCTCCAAAACCCATACTGGTGCCAATATGGCGGCAAATGTCACTGCTCCATATGCATTTACCCTCTGAACACGACTGTACACATCTATGACCGAGCGTGACCGAGGGTACGCGGAGGTTTCTATGTCGCTTTCCCTTACGTCGCTTTAGCTTACGTAGACTTGAACTCACGTCGCTTTAGGAGAGAGGTGGTTACACGGACATTCAAGTTGGCCATTCAAGTTGGCGTGAGTTAAAACGACAACGGGTACACGGTAGTTCCTGCTAAGCCCATGTAGCGTCGCGTTTATCTAATCCCCCATCAACCAAACCCATTATATTCCCATGTCCCCCATTCAACTAGCTGGTCTTTCGACTTCGTTTTAAGGAAGTGACAGGTTCCACCCTAGCTTCGTGACGTTTAAGCGCACTCGTTTCAACCAACCAAAGGAAAGCATTCCTTAGAACGACGTAGAAAATGGGTTTTAGGTGGGTACACGTAAGTTATTAAAGCGCTTCAACTTCTTACGTCGACGTAACGAGGTGGTTTAGATGACTTGAAGGTGGTTTTACGTGGTTGCATGGACGTTCGGCTTAAAGCGCTCTGAGCACTACATCGACGTAGCTTAAGTCGACTTAAGAAACCTCCGTGTACCCTCGGTCATTGTGTACGAGCACAGCCAACACACAAGTTGTGTACTAGCAGGCAACGAAACTCCTGAAAGCAGCTTATGTGCTCTGTCACGAGGCAGTTAAAAATGACCAACCACAAATACAGGAAGAGGAAATGGAAATTAACGTCCTTTTCAACTGCTAAGGTTCGCTCGGGACGGAACTTCTAGGCATTGGAGACGTCTCGTATTGCGGATTGAAAGTATTGGTAGAAGAGAAAAACCTTCAATTCAAGCCTCACCTGACATCTCAGCGTATCATTTACGTAGAGCTAGACTAGGCGTATTAAATTGTTTTCTTGCACGTAATATACAGAAGTAAGAATCGATAGCCCACTTTTGCGATTTAACAGATCAATATTGCTTTTTTTTTTGTAGCTCATAGTTTTTTGTCTTTTAATTTCTTTCTGATGACGTTTGTTATTGATGAGTGTAAGGCTTTGTTTGGTTGTCACCGACTCTCATAAAGTTGTTTTTCAAATGTCAAATGTCATGTATTTATGTATATACTACAAAACTATGAATGATAAGTATTTTATGGAGGTTATTCAAGAGTTATGACTCGTCTTTGCATTTTTGCAATTAGATGTTAGAAATCATCTGAAACTCCAACATAGCAGCGGTTTTAACTATGTCGGCTCGCAACGAAAACAGTCAATAATCTGAGTTGAGAAATGATTGGAAAATTGTTTCGTAAGGAGGAGTTCTTATCGAATTGTCACGGATTATAAGACTACAAGCATTTACTCAAACCATGTCGGGCTTAGCTATAATATGTTTCACATTATGTTTACATAAAACTGATTGTATGATGCCACATTTCGTTCCACTTACGAGTGCAAAAAAGACGTAATATGCCACTCGTAGAATCTAACAGTAACTATGTATCCACATGTTTTTGCAGTCGCAGTGCGATGAAGCGTGCAGGCGTCATACAGTCAGTTTCCTGCAAACTTAATGTGGAACAGACTATAATCCAGGTATCGTTGTTACCATGGCAACGACATCTCTGCCATCGCAATTAAACTCTATAGTGTCCGCGGCCTATCTTGAGTTCTCGGCAGAACGAACACAGATAATGGATTGTACGTTTTCAGTAGCAGAGTGCCTTGTTGATATCCAAGATGGTTACAAAAACAATGGCGGCCATCGATTAAAGCCACCCCATCCAGGAAGACGTAGCCGCTCACACATGACTCAAGATACACCACGCACACAATAGCTACCGTACAAGAATGCATAGGTGAGTCTTTGCATAAACGCGCCCTTAACGATAATACACGCCGCATGAGCTAATATTTCAGATGCCAGGACGCCTTGTTTTTTTGCGTGTTTTTGTCGTAGCTTTTTACGTTAATAAATATGCAACATGCGTTTCCCTTATCACCGACTTACTTCCCGCAATTCTTAAGCGTAGAGCCCTGAAAATAATTATGTCTGAACTTGGCTCTACACGCTGCAGGTATTTTAAAACTGCGGAATTACGTTACTACGCCTCGTTGGTGGAATTCCTTCTTTTTTTCTTATGGCATTTCTTACACCTCGCGTTTACACACGCAAATCCCTTGATGTCCTCCGTTTTTTCTTTCTTTCTTTTGCCGGAATTTCTTTGCCTTTCTGCCTGAAACGGCGTTAGAGCATGCAAATATTCTCACGTTTTTACAGTTTCCTTCAAGGTAAGCGGGTCAAGGTTCTGCACGCGTGTTAGTGAGTATGCCACCCTTTGGCACGCAGACCGCCAATGACGAGCTATAAAACTCAACGAAGTGGTTAATTTTCAGTGTTATTGTAGTTTTTTTTGTGTGAACATTTATATTCTGCATTAATTGATGAATAATTAATGCATGAGTATATGGCAGCGAAAAACATAATATTGTTTCTCATAAGCCTCCACATCAATGATTACGGGCCCGTTCACTTATTTTTATTGTTAAATAAATAAAAAAAAATTCCGCCCAAGTCATACCTCGAATAGTTCTTTCTTTTTTTATGACTTTACTTTGGATATTAAACGTGCCGGTCTGTAGCTAACAACATCCTCTTGTCCAGCACTACCCTGCCTCTAGACAAACGAAAAGCTGCTGTTCGGGCAATGAATGCTCGTGAATAAAACCACCTTGTTAACTTTGCTAAAACTCCAAAGTCTCCAAGTCTCCAAGTGTTATCATTCTTCACTTCCATTACAAATTACAATTTACAACAAAATTAAAACCAAACCAAAAACCTTTAAAGAAGTGATTAAGTTGAGAATGGTTCGGCTTCTAGGCAAAAGGTAGTAGCAAATTGTTGAAAACCAATTTCTTGTTGACGTGCCACTTTATTACACATCTGCACGGCAGTGGAGTTGAGTCTAATGCACAATTAAAAAAAAAAAGGACTGATATCATATCAAAAACCAAAACTGATAAAAGGGGCCGCCAAGTTCCGAATGGTTCGGCCCCTCAAGGAGTGATATCAACACACCAAGACATTCGCCAACTTAATCGCACCGAATAATAGTTTGGACTTAAATGAAAACTTGAACATTGCTTCCGAAAGTTTCAATTTTCTAGTTTTCATTTAACCTTCGAACTATTATGCGGTGCGATTAACTTGGCGAATGTTTTGGTGTGTTGATATCACTCCTTTGAAGGGCCGAACCATTCGGAACTTGGCGGCCCCTTTTACCAGTTTTAGTTTTTTATATGATCTATATTACACCAACATGCCCGTGCACCGAAACGACCGTACCCCAAAATATCACCGATCTTTTTAGATTAAGATAACACCACGGTACCATACTGTCATATTTATTGGTCTTCAATTTTTAACTGGTGTTTTTATTTTTTTACAAGGGACATTTTTTAATTGGGACCAAATTGTAAGAGCCACTTAGGCTGTATTTATGAAACATCGAGCTCGCACTGTATTTTGACAGCTGGACACTAGTTCTTGTCTTGGGTAGTAACTAGGTTACGTGAAAAGTTACTTTCATCTTAACTTTAACTTTATTTGTTATGTTGTGCTGTCCTGCTGTGCTTTTCGGTTGCAGTTGTATTGGTGTAAGGTTACAGATTAGATGCCTTGACTCGAATAACACCGGGTTAAGGACGGGGACCATGTGGGGCAGTGGCGTACACCGGGGGGGGGGGGGCCACAAAAGGGGACACTTGCTCCTCCCGAAATGAATAGTGAAACTAAGCAATTGCAAGCACTATCTATTGACGTCAGAAGGACCCTCTTTTTCGCGTCAATAAGGATAACGAAAGGGCTAATGCTCTCTTCAACCCAAATTCGTTTTCTGACGTAGTGTTTCTTCTCCTCTATCCCCCCCCCCCCTCCCCGCAAAAAAAATCTGCGCAATTACATAGCTGAACAAAGGAGTATTGAATATTCTGCCATTAAGCAATTTCTCAAATTAAGCTTCTTAATAGCATGAAAAATCACTGATGTGACATTGTTATAAATGCGTTTGCTTTCGGATAAATAAATACGAATGCGAACCTATTTACGTTGTTTTTGGACTTATACGTCAGGCTGCCTTTGCCGGGAATCGAACCCACGACCTTTGAAATCAAAGGCCGAGGTACTGAGCCATACTGACACGGCCTAAAAGGAAACGTCCATAGGCAGTATTTAACACGCACGAACATATACAAGTAAACATGCACTTTTTCCAATTTCGATTCCCCGATCAGGCAGTCTGACATATAAGTCCAAAGGCAACGTAAAATAGGTTTGCATCTTAACCCATCTTGAGCCATTGGTTTTGGTCCTGTTTAGCTTTCGGCCTCATTTTTTTCTTGCACTCACCAAACAATTCCTGGATGAGCCACTGATGGTGGAGAACAACTTTCATAGCGCTATACGGCATAAACTGGACAGAATTTACCGTTCTTGTAAAACCTTATTTACTATCGCAAATATTTTTTGGGAATACAGGTGCTTTGCTCTTGGTAATGCCTCATCTCCCTCCCCATCAGTTTCCTCACCACCTGGCAACGGCAGGTATTTTACTTGACGACCAATGGACATCAAAGTGTCGAGTTTCATTACTTTGCTGTTAAGAGGGGGCTCGTCCTTTGTTGTCTGCTCCCAAACGTCCATCCCATCCCATCTCGCATGGCCATCGAAAGATCTCCTCCTCCTTGTACCTGCCAAGACAAAGGCGACACCTGAGCTGAGCCGAGCACCTGGCAAAGCCCTCTCCCCCCACCCCTCTTCTCCTATTCACCCCCCCCCCCTCAAATCTCCTCCTCTCCGAACTTCAACAATAGTCCCAACGACCAACGAGATGAAAGACGATACTCTTTTTACAAGCGTTTTGTCCAAGGTTTCCAGGAACGAAGACACCCACGCCGTGGCGGCTCGAGCAGGTGGAGCCCTTTTGAAGCAGTGAAGGAATTTCTGTTGGCAATGTCACGGTCGGGAAAACAGGCTTGACTGACAAGGCAGCACGCCGCGCGTGCCCAAGCACGAGGACCTCACGTGCCTTTTTCAGTCTGCGTTACATCGTCTCGCCTCTCGCATTCCTCCTAACCCAGTCTCCCGCCTATTCTCGCGCAATTATACCCAGAAGTTTCGCTCCTCACCCGCCCCATCCGCCGACCTCTTCTTCTCTTGGCTGACCCCTACTAAACTCCCTTTCGCCATTATTCTTCAGTATATGGCCGCGCTTCTTCTTCTTTAGTTTCAAGGAAAAGATCACGTTCTTACCCCAAACGTGACCAACAACAACTGCCAGCCGGCCATTATCGTCATCATTACCGTCATCATTGTTGGGCCGCCTTCTGCCTCAGTACTTAGGCCCGTAAAGCTTAGCTGCTGTTCGTCCAACCCTCCAGGTATAGATGGGTCTTATTCCATATTTCCTGAGTGACCATCTTCTCAAATTGCAGGTTTGTGAGGTTGGCCCCAACTAGCCAAATAGCAGGTTGTTGTAGACCTTCTGATTCCGACGGCAGTAAAACACTGGGAAGACATATGAGCTGGAGTATTTTTTTTTTCATCTTACGCCATATTTTTTTATTTTTTTATCAGTCATCAGGTCAGGAAAAGCTTGATTCTAAATTGGGCTCCCCCATTCTCCTTGGTCTGTTATTACTTCCCTACCGGTATTACGACGGTAAAATACGTACCGAATTGAGGAAGTGGTCGAATCAACTTAGGCCAAAGTTCAGAGATTGGATGGATGAATAAGCCTACTCTCGAAGCAATTCTCCCTGTTAGCTGCTACTTACGAAATTAAAATGGCAGGTAAAAAAAAAATTAGGCTAAAAGCTGGAAATTAGGCCGCCTTAAATGACGTTGCCACGGCAACGCAACGTCAAGTATCTGCAGCACCATGTTGCATAAGTGAATAAGCATACTCTCGAACCCAATTTCTCCATTAGCTCCTGCCTTTTCTCTCTTTTGGTGTAAAGCTATATAACTAAGATAATAATATTTGTTTGTTTGTGTGTCGCCAGATTACCGAGATTCCCACTCTTAATTCTTATTTCTTTTGTTTGTGCGTCCGCAGTTGGACTTGCGATAATCTTAGCCTATATTTCTTTTTTTGTTTGTTTGTATCTCTGTCAGACGGAATTGTCTATATAAATGATTAAGGAAAATTGGAAATTAGCCAACAGCAAAAATCATACACTAGAAATAACGTAGTTCAATAAGCCACCTTTTTATGCACTTACGTTTCGTCGGAGTGGCGTGACCCGGATTCGAACCAGCTACCCAGTTCGCCCCCAGATCACTTGCATAGCGCCTTAAGCGCTATGGCCACATCCTCCAATGGCATAAAGATAACTCACTGAACCCGTTATTAAGGTCAGAACCGTGACCAGGGCTCCATTCGACCGAAATTCACTCGGCCATAGACAATGGAGGGGGAAGACAAATCATACACTCATAAGGCTCAAGCCACTCAAGGCACTTGAGCATTGTGAGTATATGATTTGTCTTCAGTGAGTTATCTTTATGCCAGTGGAGGATGTGGCCATAGCAATTAAGGCGCTATGCAAGTGATCTGGGGCGAACTGGGTAGCTGGTTCGAATCCGGGTTACGCCACTCCAAAGAAACGTAAGTGCATAAAGGTGGCTTACTGAACTACGTTAATTCTAGTGTATGATTTTCGCTGTTGGCTAATTTCCAATTTTCCTTAATATTATTTCCAGCGATTTATGTCTATTTATGTATAAATGATGACGGAATTGTCTGTATAAGTAATGATTCCAACTGTGTTTTCAACAAAGAGGCATAATACTGATGACGTCACAATATTTTTACGCAAACGGGATAGGCGTCTTTGTCGCTTAACCCTTGATCTAACTAAATCTAATGAAAGCTTGGGCGACTGCTAATGGGAAATCGCAGCATTTTAATGCAAATGTGAAATCTCAACAATGATCTATAAAACCGGCAATATACTGGGGACTGCCCTAGTTACTTTAAAAGAAGACGGTGTACAAGAAGTAGGTAACAACTTACTTTGTCGCAGTTCACTGTCAAAGCGAACAAAAACAACAAATCATATAATGGTACCACCTCAGCAACGTTGGAACAGCAAGGCATGTAAAACTAATGTCGAAGTGAATTTTTTTGTTTAATTCGGTAACTTCCCTTCCTTCCTCCCTTACCCCAATGAAACAAGGAGTCAACTTCACCCCCCACCAATCCGTCTACAGTCTTCTTTTGAGATAGCTGGTTTTATAAAGAACGTTTAATGCATGTGGACATGAGATTAGGGCTTGCATTCCAGAATTGCCAGAATATTTTACAGAGAGCGCGAGTTCTGAAAATCAGTTTTGAGGCCTGGTAACAGTAATTATGTGTTCGCAATCATGTATTAAGTTTTGTATAAACTAACCAGTAATCACAACACTACATTATAATACGATCCGACTTAGTTTGAGCTGTTATTGCTAGATCTCCTTCGTTTGCTGGACTCTTTATGACATAACCCGTTCCTTGAGTACTCAAAGAAAAAAAAAAGCAATGTCCCCTTTTCCCTTACTGACCCTATTAGTTACACACCATCGTCCCTAAAAAGCAGGACCCTTTTAAGACCGTGAACGACTCTGACCACTGGACTGCACTCACTTTATTTGAGGTCCCGGGGATCCCTGACAAATCTCGCCTTGTGCGTGGAATTTATGCCCCTAACTCTCCTTAAAAGGCGCCTTTTCAACTCTTAGATGCAGCACCGCAGAATCTTCAAGCAATATAAAGAAAATAGCGGTAAATTAAAAATGGAACAATACTATTCGCAGCAGCGCCGCGATTTTCGTAACTAAAACGAGATCACGTGACCTACATCAACCTATTGGATGACGGAGGATCTGGAACGTGGATGCTGTGTTTAGAATCTGGGCATCGTGAAGGCATCTTTAAGTTTAGTGTTTGCAAGTTAAGTTGAAGGCACAAATGTTGGATAATTCATTTGTAGGCACGTTGAACTGAAATATAAAGTTGTCGTCTGACGGACATTAACCCACAACACATATACTACACACAAGAATTTAATTTTCAGTCTCTAAAATTCCAGGCCCAAGTGTGAGATAAAAATAGAAAACTGGCTGGGCCAATTTTGCTGGTTATTATCCAGACATGTTCTAGTGTGTCCCCGCCAAGTAGATGAGATTGATTGTTATTGCTACCGTTATGTTGAATTTCACGTATCGTGACTACATACGATTAATTATCAATGTGAAAATTTATAGACATAAAGTTCTTGCAGAAGAAAATAGATAGAAATGAAGATTAGATGGTGTGACTTTGTGCGCTCACCGTCCTCTTGTGATATCCGCTCATATAAGAGAAGGTGCCAAGTTTCCAAAAATGGTCGGCCTTTGAAAGTAGTGATATCATTCAACGAGGGAAAGGCCTCCAAGGTTAATCCTAATAGCCAGCAAACTTGACGCATTGCACTCTGCTTGTGATTGTGGTTAATAAATTTGATGTTGGATTGTAAAGCTCTAAGTCCAATACGTTTCAAGTCTAAGAAAGGGAAGACAAAAAAAACTAAAGAGGAAGGCAATGCGCCAAGTTGATGGCTAATAGGTTTAACCTTGGTGGCCTTTCTCTAATGGAATGAATGATATCACTACTTTCAGAGGCCGACCATTTTTGGAAACTTTGGCGGCTTCTGTTATACGGCACCAGCTTTGGTTTGGGGTGGTGGTTACATCTGGTTAAAATTAAATTCTTGAGCGCATAAATGCGTGGTGGGCTAATGTCCGTGAGGAAATATCTTTATATCTTAAGAGGTACAAGATGATCTTGGGGGATGTTTTACGTTTATCAAAAGAAGCCAACATTTTTATCAAAGATCCAAAATTAAAAAGGTAAAAGGTAAACTTTTAGCCATGTCCGATTCAAAGAAAGAATTGTTATTTTATGACATCCACAGGAAATATATTTTCCCACGATAAATTTACTCCGTAGATTTTAAATCCAAAATTATTGTGCTTAAGACTTCAGCTTCCTTGCACAGCCGAAACCTTCCTTCTTCTTCCTACCGACCATAACGAAATTGATTTGTTCGTTCCCCTCTTGCAATTTGACATGTTGTCAAAACATGGCATACCTCAAATTCAACCCCTATAACCCCTGTATCGAAGGAAATGAGAAAGTGGGCCGCTCCATTATAGGCCTTAGGGGTTGATATTTAATGAGTCTTAACGGTTTGATGTGCTGTTGTTGCTTCACACCTCAGTAAATTTAGTGATCTGGTAGGCGTTGACTTTCATGTTCTGAAAATTAACGGTTGCTCCCGGTCTTGAAGATTTTTTTCGGATTGTAAGTGTACCAACGAATGCGGGAGGGGGAATTATTTACGGTGGCTGCTCTTCTTCCTACTCTCCCTCCCACGTAAAAGATAATAACTTGCTAAACAAAAGGAAAGAATGGAACGAACGCGTAATCGCTCCTTCCCACGTACGAAGATATCTGTTTTTTTGGGGGGAAAACATGCGTGAAAGGAAAAACAAAAGAATGTACTTTTGCAGTGCTAACGAGAACATGAAAACACGATTTGCGGGTATTTTACCCGGGCATCCCCGCCCCCTCAAAAACGACAGCGGACATATTTTCCTTTTAGTTTGGACATAGTCACCCCCCCCCCCACCTTTTACTTTCGTATTTTAGTTTTCGTGTTATACCGTATCATATCAAGAATGAAAACTGAGAAAAAAGTTTGCCAAGTTCCGAATGATTCGGCCCTTCAAAGGAGTGATATCAACACAGCAAAACATTCGCCAAGTTAATCACACCGACTAACAGTTCGAAGGTTAAATGAAAACTAGAACATTGCTACTTGCCTTAAAGTTCTTAGTTGTTGCGGTAATTTGTTTAATTACTTTGGTATGTATGGAATAATTGGCGAGGGAGCGAGAGACACCAAATTTCAAAATGTTGGCTGGTTGCACCTTTGTAGTGTGGGTGGACATGTAGTGTGGATTGGACATTTCGGATTGGAATGACATTTGCCGCATCGCTTGAATGCCCCAAAAGTAATCTTGAGCGTGAATTTGCTGCAAATCGATCAATTATAACTGACGAAATTACGTTTTTCGCGAATTCATCCATCTAACACTCACCATATTGTACATTGGGAATCCTGAAGAGTTAGGGAATTCCGACGAAGCAAACTCCAATACTGGTTACCAAGTGTACTTGAAAAAAAAGGCAAATTAATACATCATCGTTTCCTTATAACTGACAATCTTTTTTCGACGGAGTTAAACAACATAGTATTAAGATGATAGCACTGTAACCAGATGGAAAGGCAAGTGATCGAAAAAATACACAAGAAAGAATTACATTAACGATACTCATTCGATTCAAGAATTCAGGGATTCCGGGATTCAGGAATGCTTGGAGGAATTCCTTTCAACGTGGCGGTGGGGAATCTCGTACTTTTGACCACAAATCACCGTAGCAAGACTAAGTGGTTTATATAGAATGAAAGTCAGCAGAAGATGTGTTTATAACAGAACACGAAACAATAAATAAAATGGCTGCATCTAATATTTTTTTTAATTCCTGGTTGCTGTGGTAACTTGAACTCTCAAAACAGTGTTGCATGAATGAATAAGCATACTATCTAACGCAATCCTCTGCAGCTGTCGGTACGAAATTAAAACGACAGCTCAAAATTAAGCCTGAAGTTTCTGAGAGCCTTACAATTATTTAAATCCTATCTTCACACATTTTGACCTACAATTCTGATGGTTACTGCTTCTAGGTTACCGATCGTTGTTGCCGTGCGTGACAGAGGTGTGCACCATAAAACGTTCGTTGGAGGCGGCATGGGTCAAATTTTATACCAGTGGCGTCGTCGTCAGATTTTTGAATCTTGAGATTATTGTTAAAAACTATCGTTACTTACGATATTAAAAAGGCCAGCGAAGTCATCTTACATCAAAAGGAAAAAAAACAAAACTTAACTGAGTGAATATTGCACCGAGTTTTTTAAGGAACGTGGCAAACATGGTTAAGTCATTAAAATGGGCTTATGTATATATTTAAAATAAATTTTTAGTCACTCTGCCTACAATGCGTCAAAAGCCTGTTTCCTAGTTTAACCATCTCTTTCCATATGAATCCGCCATGTTGGTTCATGTATAGTCAGTCATCTTGTCCTTTCTAACTTCTCTTGCAACAGGTAATTTGTAGGCCTACTATGTTTTAAAATACGATTGTATAATCATCTAACATTTTGTTTACAGCGAATTTTGTTTTCTTTAAGTAATTCTATTGTGGTTTGCATTCTTCGTTTGTCACTAAATAATAATATAACAATAATAACATGGCGATTTGTTACAAAAAAATATAAAGAAACAAGCAGAACAGGAAAGATTACCGAGAACCAACGACAACTTCCCAAAAAGTAGCTAAAAACAGAGGAAGATTTAACTTGGGGGAGGGGACAGGGTTGCCCCCCCCCCCCCCCGACCGCCGGGCCTCAACCTAAACGGTCTTTCACGGGGCGCATTTAGCGTTCATTTTTAGCGTTCATCTAATTTACGCATTTTTACATTGACAATCGGCCTTATTTATTGGCCGTGCTCTTTTCTGTTTTGAAATCATTTGCTTTTTCTTAGGCGGATTATTAGTGATCAATCCTTGTCCTTGCTTCGCAACGAAATATTTTTTTTTTTTTTTACGTGACGATCTACTTACGTTAAGATTTTTAAACTCTTTACATTTTTTACATTTTTTATTCATTATTTTGTTTTTTGACAAATGGCCATCCACCCTTCTTCTTTTCCATTCGACCATCGGGGACCTTTGTGTCCCTGGCAGGTCTAACCTTGGTGGTAAGGCAGTTGAGATCCTAACCCACCCTCCCTAATTTGATCCCACCTTTCCATTAGTCATGCAATTTTTAAAAATTAATTTTTATCTATACGCAAGCTTTTGAATTTTATTTTGTATTAGTTTTTACTTTCCACCTTCGCATTCCCTATCTATCAAGGTTTTTTTTTTATTATTAGTTTTTATTTACACACGTCTTAAATGCAGCCCCTTTTAAGGCTGACAGTCAGCGATCCCCGTGATCCTTGCCAGACCTGTTGCTCCGGCAACAAAATGATTATTATTATTAATGATTATTATTTGTTCATTCCAAGGGCCTGGAATAGTAATCAAAAAATAAATAAAACAATGTAAAAGTCATCAGTACCAGACAGCAAGAAAAAAAGGGGCCTCTTTTAGGGCTTGATCCCCCTTTCCCTCCCCACCTCCAAGCCTCTCCCGGTAAATCCGGCACTATAGTAGTAAACCCTTCAGGCAATCAATGTCACAATTCGAGGGACGACATTCCTTGTTCTTCACTGTTGCAGTCAGCGTTCCTGGCCTTAATTTCTTATAATAATAATAATAATAATAATAATATTCCACACTTTGCACGAAACCAAGGGGGTTTGTATGTGCACGTTAATAAAATACAATACATGGTAAAAGTCAGAAAGTGTTACACAAACTATAAAAATAATAATAATAATACAACTTTATCGCATACGAGCATGCAGAAAGGTATCGAAAGTTAAAAAAAAAAATAAAACATGAAATTGGGAAAAGGGCAAAATCAAAGCAGGTCCTTCATGTAAATAACCCATCCAAAACTTTAAAATAAAAAACATGAAATGAGCGTAGGAAAAGATGAAAATCAAAGCAAATGCTGCTTCTTGTCAAACCCACCCAAAAAAATCAAAATCAAACATGAAATGAGAAGAGAGAAAAAAACAGCTGTTGCTTCTTGCCAAATATTAAGGAAAGTAACAAAACCCATACAAACGACGCAAATAAAAAAACAAATAAGTAAAAAAAAACACTATCAAGCGAAGCCCACCGTACTTCTTTAGATTACACTAGGGCAGCCCACAGTATATTGCCGGTTTTATAGAGCATTGTTGTGATTTCACATTTGCATTAAAATGCTGTGAATAAAGAAAGAAATCACAAGGTAAAGGGTAAATGAAGCAAGCAGTCTAGTGCAGACTAGTGTATTGTGTATCCTCACAAGGCCAGTCTTTAATGCAGACTGCTTGCTTCATAAAATGCTGTGATTTCCCATTAGTAGTCGATCAAGCTTTCATTAGATTTACTTAGATCAAGGGTTAAGAGACAAAGAGGCCTAGATCCCGTTTGCATGAAAATATTATGACGTCATCAGTACTGTGTCTCTTTGTTGAAAACACAGTTCGAATCATTACTTATACAGACAATTGAACTGCGCAGACTCAAGGCAGATTTAATTTTAACTTACAAAATTATACATTGCTTGCTGCCGCTTGAGCTACCCTTCTTTGCAATTAGCACCGAGACGCGAACTAGAGGCCACCGATTTAAGCTTGTGGTCCCCAGATTTAATCTTAACTGTAGAAAATTTTTCTTCGCTCTAAGAGTCGCTCCAGTGTGGAATTCCTTGAGTGATTGCATTGTCTCGGCCTCATCACTTAGTATTTTTAAGAAATTATTGAACGGGCGGTGCCTAAAGGCACACCTTCTCCCTCCCGATAATTGTCCCTGAATTTTTTATCCTTCTCCTTTCTCAACTAATCTTTTTAAATGCAATCCTAAATTGGCCACCTATCGAAGATTCGTATTTATCAAAACTGTTTTTATCGGTTAGACGATGTATCTCAATTGATATGATTATTTTTTTTACCATGTTTTTAATTATGTAATTTTTGCGGTAAGTTGTTAGTGGTCACCCAAGGAACCCTTACTTGCCGTTTTGCTCTTTTCAGAGCAATAAAATGCTATTATTATGATAACACAGTTCGAATCATTACTTATACAGACAATTCCGTTTGACAGAGATGCAAACAAACAAAAGAAGTAAGAGTATCGAGATTCCCACTGCGAACGCACAAACAAAATAAATAAGAATTAAGAGTGGGAATCTCGGTAATCTGGCGACACACAAACAAACAAATCTTACGATCTTAGTTATGTAGATTTGGCTAGTCTTATTTTAAAAACAGTTTAAGAAGAAGCTGTGACGACATCTGGTGGTAGGTCATTCCAAACTTTAACTACACGGTTCGAAAAGAAAAATGCGCGGCAGTCACGCAAACAAGGTTGTGCTATTAATTTGAAAGAATGACCTCTCGTTCTACTGTCACCTCTGATGGTGAAAATGCGGTTACGTATTAGGCTACTTCTCTTAAAATGTTTCTTCTCAAACGAGCTTGCTCGAAAAGTGTGAAAAATTGCTGGCGAAGCTGAGCGTTCTTGTGCGACACAGACTACTTTAGAAAGTTCCCCCTAGGTTGCGGACATACGTTGGAGGGCCGGCCACACAAAAAAAGTTAATCCTCTTAAGAGCTTAAACTCCCAGGGAATTATTCGCACTCACGCCGGTAGTTTATTGTCACTTGGCTTGTTGTAATCCACGTGTAACTAAACAGGAATTACAACACGTTATTCAGTGTAGCGCCAGTTATGAAGCGCAAAATGGATATACAATGAAGTTAAGCAGGAGGACTCCAAGTCGTTTTTTTTCCCCTTTTTTTCTATTCGGTTGATGTGGGTTTGGAAGGGAGAAAACACCTATGGCAAACGTGGAGAAGTTCTCTTGACTCGGAATACCTTAGACTATAGATAGCCGACTTTAGGTTTGACCTATCATAGAACGTATTAATATATGTTAAAATTATTCTGTATTGTATCGGTAACAGCAAATCTTAAACTGCATAAAAAGCTAAAAAAAGGACTTTTTGGAATCTTGGTAAAATACCATGTATAGTTCATTTTACTGTTTGTAAAAGAAAGTGACAGACATTGGTAGAATATTCCGCGTTGATATGCAGGCCTTATTTACATTACATACATCAATCTTTCAACGACAAATTTTCGGATTCACCCACTACTCTTCTGGTCCATTCGATTCACCCTTTGGTGTCATCCATTCAACGTTTGGGGCGACCCCAAATTAAATTAAATTAATACCGGAAGAAAATAAGCTTAATGTAACCGGTTCACAACAAAACATGCAACGAAACACTTTAACACTGAGTCAGATCGTATTGTCTCTTCCAACTGCTGGTTGAAGGTGCTGTCACAACACTTTCTGGGAATGCGTTCCAAGAATTAATGACTCTCACAGTGAAGCAATACTGTCCAACACTGGTGCGAATTCGTGGTTTTGTCATCTTCGTGCTGTGTCCTCTGGTCTCTATGACAGTCGACCGTTGAAAAAAAAACTGGTCACCAGGCAAAATCACTTCGCCAGACAGAATTTGACGAGTCTTGATAAGGTCACTTCTTAAACGAATATCAACAAGGCTTGTTATGGCAAGCCTTTTCAGACGTTCTTCGTAAGGCAAATCTGTCATTGAGGAACAGTGCCTGGTGGCGGCTCTCTGAACTTGTTCCAACCCGTCAATATCACCATTGTAATGGGGTGACCAGGCATGTACAGTATTCAAGTTTTGGTCGAATAAAAGTCATATACATTCTTCTTGCATTCGTAAGTCTCGTAAAGACGAGCGAATGATGCCGAACATTTGTCATTAAAAGAATGATATGTGTAATAATTAATAATTCCTCCATATATGCGTGGAATGTTCTACCCAAATTTTTGCCTTTTACATTTTTGAGACTTTCGGTAGTTTGTTCTAAGCTAGAATTAATTGGATAGGAAAAGTAACTTGAAAAGCAGGGGTGCCCATGAGCGAGAATCGGGGGTAAGGGGGGGAGGTTGAGGGAGAGTGACTTCTCTTTGCATCTCCAACACCCAACACCACAACGGCTTTTACGGCCGCGTACGACCCTGGCATCTGCCCCGGGCGCCGGCTAGGTTGGGGGATGCAAGGGACCACACAAAAATAAGGTAAACAATTTTTTTTTTCAAAACTTCTTTGTTTCAAGAATTTTCATTGGAAAATTGCTATTATACTGGAGTCAATTGGATCACCATTAATCAAACTAATTTTAACAGGCATTGTCGGGTAGTTATGGGATATTAAGTGAGGTCAAAAATTGTGCAAAATATTGAATAAAAATGTTAATATTTAAATATATGCCATGTGTTAAATTCAGAAGTAGTGTTGGGTGTTCTTGTACTTTGTCGAAATTTCCATGCGTTATAGATTTTTGGGGGAGGACGCAAAACCGGGGGGCCGGGGGGTGGTGTTGTGCCAAAAATACAAGAGATCGCCAAGATGGGGGTGCGAGGGCGGGGAGATAAAAAGCCAGCACTCCTGGGCGCAAAGTTACCTTGAATCGCCCTGCCCAGCCCTACCACAGAATCAATCCTAGGAGGTTGGATTACAAACTTCTTCTGTTGAAAGAGTGTTTTTTTTTTTTTTTTTTTTTTTGCAGTTATTAAGTCTTTCATTGTGCTCGAGCAAAGCTGCCAGCCACATCACGATGCCAGCTAAAGACGCCAACTCTTTTAATAATACAGCTGGGTTCAAGAGACTTACTATCACCACGCGACTGACAGCGCAAATCATAAAACTCATATGTTGCCCCTTTCCTAATATTTTCCTGTTCCACTCGAGTTCCATATTTACCTTTCAATTTCCCCATCCGTTTCTTAATTAAGATTCTTTGAACTCCCTTGAAAATGGGACCTTTTCTCCCAACTAAACCTTTCACTTTGCCGCAATAGCTCGATAGGGTGACGTAGTACCTTTCAAAAACATGCATGTCTCGGGTCAATATGCGTAGATTGCTTTTTTTGGAGGGAGGTATAAGGCGGGAAGGAGAGGAAGACCTCCCACTGAAAGCGTCTGGAACATAATTTAAATTTCTGATTGACCTTTCAGGAAGTCCAGTATTGGCCTCAATGGATCGGTATGGCGGCAATTTCCTAAGGAAATGTGTTTCTTTGTTTTAAAATTATGGTATTGAACCAACCTGTCATGGTCACAGCCTGCAACTTACAGTTACACGCTCAAGGTATAGTAACCAGTGGTGCCAAAGGAAGCCGTTACCAAGAAATTGAAATCCGTTAGCGTAACTTTGATAACTGTGAGAGAAACTCTTAATTAAAAAATTAAAACTGACAAATATTTTGAGAATCACTCACTTCAGAAGGTCTCATTCGTTTATTTAAAAAAAATGGGGTGAAATCCACTTCGGGTTTCAGGTGATATAAAAAATAAACTAACTTTCCGGAAAAATACTAAGTCTTTTACATTTCTTGGGTATTGTCTCATCATGAGTATTGGATGTTATATCTTGCACGTACGTAAATCTTATAAAAAAAAATTCTTCCTCTCTTGAAACCAACGTCGTACAATTTCGTAAAGCATAATTCTTGTCCAATTTCGTAGTCGTTGGTTGTAAACCATTGTACTCACACATCACACAGTTTCACTCTTATGTGAGAAACAAGCAACAGACAGTGCAGTGACTCAGTGTAATTCAAGAAGATTAAAAAAACTTACGTTTGTAATTCCATACTCAACTTGGTCGTATTGTTTAGTGTTTACCTGAATAAATAAACACAGACGCAGACCCATCCGTCCTGTAATCGTTTATTGTCGTACGTTGTTTATGTTTACAAGAATATATACGCTTAAGTATTAATCTACTGCTGATCTTACTTACTTTGCTCGCATGTTCTCTTTCTCTCGTTCTCTCGCTCCTCTCTCTCCTACTTTCTCAGTCTCTCCATGTCCCTGTAATGTCTCTGTAATGTGTGGTGCAGTGGCAACCCGGACCACTGCACTGTGACTGAGGTTGGCGCTAATGACCAAGCTGTCGACGCGCCATTAAGCCTCATCTCCCCCCACCATGTCCCTATTTCTTTCCATCTCTCTCTCGTTCTCCCGCTCTATTTTGCTTGATCCCGTCTCTTTCTCCCTTCTCTCTCTCTCTCAGTCTCCCTCTCTCGCTCTCTCTCCCTCTTCTCTCTCTCGCTGTCCCTCTGTCTGTCTCTTTCTCTCTCTTTCTTTCTGGAAAATCGTCTAATAGGAAATTTGTATAATTGAAAATCTTCTAATGTCCCTGCCTCGCTCGTGCTGCTGCACTCGTTGCGACTATACATATAGCATCAGAAACCGCAGTTAGACGTTTAGCCATTACACGATTATCCATATACGATATTCCGCTTATATGATTTTCCATTATACCATATTCCGTTTAGACGATTTCCAGATTTTTTATTTATGCAGATATTAGACAATTATCCAATTAGACGATTTTCCAGTTAGACTTTCGTCCGACGCCACATCTCTTTCTCTCGCTCTCCCACTTCCCCTTTCTCTCTTTTTCCCCCCCCCCCCCCCTCTCTCTATCAGCTGCTTGTTGCTCACGAAACGTAATTCAACTGTTTACCCATGAATCGAATTAAAGGGTGAAGCTGAGCCCCTCAGTCGAATTTATAAGGAAGGATTTTAGGTATTAATATGTATGCAAACAGTAGTTCCCAACCTGACCAAGATCTTCTAATTAGTATTTTTCGATAAGTCACAATTTCTGATTCATCAAACAATTCGAACAAATTTCTGATACAGGTGCGCTGTTGACTCAGTTCACTATGAAATTCCTGCATCTGCCAACAGGCAAAGGAGGCAAATCCACCCACCCCCCTTCCTTTGCAGGTGGAGGGGTGCCCTGCTGCCAAAAGGGCTGTCCCATTATGCCCTTCACACCCCCAATAATGGGGTCCTAATGTTTACAGTCTGTTGGAGGCTGGATGTGGCCCTAGGTACCACCACATTCAGCAAGGGGTCAGCCTCGCTTTTCATTTGCTCCACAGCGTACCTCGTAGAAGAAGAAAGTGAGCAGTCTGGATTCTCCCATTATATGTGCAATCCCCAGCAGGGGTGAATATACCTTAAGGCAGTTTCTACCCTCCTACCTGCAGGTCGTGAAAATGATGCTTCTGTATTTGGTGTTTCGGGGAAGGAAACCACTGTTGGAGGGTGGAAAGTTTTTATTTTGAGGAAGGAATGAGGAGAAAAAATAAATAGCAATTGACTTTGAAATCGTCGAAGGGTTATAAGTAATGTTTCGCAACGTATCTTTTCGATTTCGTACCATAAAGTCGGCAGTGAAAAAATCCCAGGATATATTTTAAAATCCTGATGCAGACTAGGAAGTTTCACCCTTCCATCTGCAGATTATAGTAAAAATTAAGCTTCTTTTGCGGTTTGGTGTATATACTTTTTGAACTTTTTTCGAAGGTGTAAGGAGAAAAATAGTAATCGAAATAAGAATGGTCGAAATCGTATCAGCAGGCCGAGTTTAGCACTGTTTCGTAGCGATATATCACGAAGTAGCCTATTACTTAGATAAGGAAAAATGATCCAGCATCTTTATTAATAAAATCGAGTTGTCGCGTAGGATGGACGGCAACGAGACGGCCACAAGACGGCCGCCACAAGACGGCCGCAAGTAATTGATAGAGCACATATCCGTTTTCATTGTCGGTCGCTCGCCCTTTTTCTTTGCTACCGTGGGAAGAATGAGCCTGCTCGCTCTCTTGCTGATTGTTGAAGCTTCGTTTGTTTAATGCTCCCTTACAATGTCTCCAAGGCGTATTTATTTATTTCACATGTGCAAACGCGTATTCCAACCATTTTTGCAGGAAAGAATCATATGTAATGTAAGTGTATGGACTCCGGAACAAGGGATACGCTGAATGAGGGAGTGAAGCAAACGAAAAACACCCTTTCCTATCCAGGGTACGCAAAAACACACAGACGGGATACACGCATTCCGTAACAAACACATGAGGAAGGAAATCGTCCCAGTGTTTTTAACGGTGCATCAAACACCACCCGTGCGTAGCACGGGCTTCCGCTAGTATATTTTATAATCGTGATGCAGACTAGGAAACTAAATATAAGGTTTGCCAGTAATCATTAGGTCAGACTCCGTACGAGTGTGTAAAATATGGGGGAAAAAAATTTTAAATGCAAAAATGTTGACCAACCGTATGACTTCAAATATCTTTTTGTTACTAGTGTTCCTGACAGATGGGACAGCAACACTTGAATATTTTGTCCATGCTTGCAGTGGCGGACTGGTTGGGGTGGGAAGGCGGGAAAACCCTCCTGGCCACTGACTATACCAAGTTTTTTTTTGCTTTGCTCTTAATTCTAAAACAGGAAAAACAACTGAATTCCAAAGTGGTTGACTCGATCTACCTTCGTTATTTGTTTCGAGCACAGAGAAAAATTAATGAGTAAAAAAAATAATTTAATTCGTCAAGATATTTTTGAGTTGCTTGTTGAAGAAAAAAAGTGCTTTCAGGAGGAAATGAAAAAAGCATACGCAGTACTGTGTATGCTTTGTTCATTTCCTTCTGGTGGTTTGTAATGCTTACATATATGAATTTTTATTCTTCCTAGAGCAAATTGCCCACCAAACCCCAAAAAAAAAAAAATTGTCAGTCGTTTGTGCTGTGACACAAATTTACAAAAGTATTTTTTTATCCTACCCGAAGAGAGTATTTCGTCGCTTATGGCTCTGGCCCTTTGGATGAGATGTCCCTCCTGGCCTTTCTCCGTGCCAGTCCGCACCAGCCTCTTTGTGAGGGGGGAAGTAATTAAAAATAGCAATTGAACTCGAAATCGTCGAAATTTCATTAATGTAGATAAGGTTTCCAACATTTCGTAGCGCTGTGGTATCATAAAGTATTGATTAGGCAATGAAAAAAGGCCAGAATAAAATCTTGATTCGGGATGGGAAACAATTTTTACCCTTTTACCTGCAGGTTGTGAAAATGGAGCTTCTGTGTTGGGTTAAATGGATATTTAAAAAAAAAATGTGTCAAACAGGAAAAGGTGTGGTATGCGTCACCTTCACTATGGTTAGCTTACGGTGATTCTGCTGCTGATGTAAAACGCCATAGGGATTGATTGGCCAAAATATAAAACTGGTTTCGTCATACCTTGTTGGAGCATCTACATATTTAAGTTTCACTATAGATTCAGCCCATTCTGTTATCACAATCTTCAGACAGTGTTCAGCCAACACTTCTTTGTCCGTTTGACGAGTTACGAATGTCTCGTTTTTGAGAGCAATTGCAAATAAGATGATATCGTCAGGCTGACTGACAGGAAACTGCCTACAGGAAAACCAAGATGGCGGCAAAAGGAGATGAAGGATAAACTAACATGGCAGCCAAGAGAAGAGAAAGGAAAGGGGTACCAAAGATAGTCCATAAGGTGGACGGGATATAAGCGGGAGGGGTTGGTGGGGCTAAACCTTCGCGACTTACAAGTATAAGCTACATTATTAATAAGTGAAATGCAAAAACCAGAAGTCAGGAAAATAAGTTTTGCCAGTAAACATTTGGCCAGACTCTCCACCGAGTGTGGAAAATTAATTTTTTTTAAATGCAGAAATGTTGACCACCATGCGACTTAAAATGACTGTTAGTTACTAGTGTTCCTTAAAGATGGGGGACAGCAATATTTGAAATTTGTCCCTCCTTGAAGTGGCGACTGGTCAGGGTGGGAGTTAAGGGGGGAAATCCCTCCCAAGATGGCGGCGTGGAATGGGAAGTAATGGCGTCACTCTTCTGCACGATTCAGGGAATTGACTAAACCGTTTCGTGATGTGTTTGCAATCGTTCTGCTGCCAAGTGGATGTTTCGCTTGGTGATACGCCACAAGCGAGATCCCTTCCGGCCCCAGTTATGTGTTTATTATGCTTAGGTGGCAAAATATAAGCGAAGGCAAAAGTTCTAGAATGATCAGTTAGTCATATGGTCAGTCAATAATACGCCCGGAACCAGACTACTAGTGGTCAGAAAATTCCGTGTATATAATGAAGTTATCATCAACGCTACAGGATTAAATATGTACGAGGTGCCCGGAACGTAAGAATCAAATGATCAATGCATGAAAAATTGATGAATTCCCACGGCACTCCTAATGTTTCTTCCGCTCTGCCCTCCTACACCACTTCAAGCCAAACCCCACCCTGCAAGTCAAACCCAATTACCGCCTTCTTCATCAATTAATAATGAAAATCAGTTAGCATTTCGCAGGCTACTTTGACATGAGGTCTTTCTTCAGAAGCAGAATGTCGCTGGAAAATATGACAAAGTTTAAACGTGTTTTAAGTTGTAGATGTAAATTTTTGTTTCCTGTTTTAGTGTGGTGGTTGAGGAATGAAATTCTTTGACGTAAGGCAGACAAAACTAAATAATGGGAAAGGGACCACTAGTAATGTTCGTCCTTCACAGTAGCGTGCACAGACCGCCGTGCGAACAGGGGCAACTTTTAGTAAAAGGGCACAGTAATTTAGTGAACATTTTTTTCGAGTGACTTTTTTGTTCTCTTTATTTTTTACCCATTCTTAGCCTTTTTTGCCACTTTTTGGCGTTTTTAGGCCGTTAGGTTCATTCTCAGGCACCACCACTTCAGCAAATGTCGGCCAAAAAAGGCCTTCTTTTTTTACAAAAAGGGCAATTTACGAAAAGGGTAGGGACAATGTCTCTACCCCCCCTCCCCCACCCCCCGTGCACGCCACACTGGTCCTTCACGTAGTTTTCCAATCTGCCTTTCAGATCCAATATGGTGTTGTAATTTTCTGTCCATGGGACATCATATTTTGAAGAATATTTCTAGGGTGAATTCGGGCTGCTGGGGGTTGGGCGAATATTCGAATATTCGTTCATTAAGAGCACTTTCGAAAAGGATATAGGCCTATTTCATCCGAACATTCGCAAAAAAAAAGTTCTCTGCCATTTTACGTTTTTTTTTTTTTTTTTTGAGTCAGTTTTTTAGTTTTCAGGTGGGCTTCTCGTGTCTCAGTTAGTCCGCACTATGTTTTCATCCCGTACCCCCTTACCTAACCAATCTGTAGTTGGAATATATGAGCCTTGCATTTAGCATGGCTTGCCCACTTGCGAGTGGAAAGAGGGGATGGGGAGGGAGATTAAGATGCATGCATCAGTTTATTTAAGAACTAAAGAATGGAGAAGTCAAACAGGACCATCGTAACAAATTGACGGATGACGTCATCTTCAATATCATGCGTGAGGTCATTCCGTTCCGCAGTAGGCAATTCATCATTCTTTTTAGTCGTGTTACGCATGCCTTCAAAGTTTTCTTGCCTCGTAGCTTAAATTAAACATGTGGTTACATTACGTATGCCTTGCATTGCCAATAGACTAAATAAAACTTAGGTATTTAGTGAAAAATAGATTTTTTAAGGGGTGGAGGCGTCGTAAAAACTTGGTAAAAAAATTTGAATGATTATTCAAATATTTTTTGCGAATATTCGAATGTGTTTTTTTCCTTTTCGTCCGACCTCTACTGACTGCCACCATCTACTCAGCAACACAAGTTGAGCATTTTACACCAATTACTTCACACTTCGCATGGGAAACTGCCATCTTTCATTAACAAGGGAGAGGAAGACAAACTGGAACCTATCATGGACAAGAACATTGAAAGAGAGTGACTGGACTTCAAATTCATAAATGAACATGTGATACCTGACTGCTTACTCAAACAGACAATGAAACTACTAAAATGTGTCAAGAAACACTGTCATGTGCTAACATCAGGGTTGGGATGTACTCACATCTGTATACATAGATAGAACTGCTGCCAGATACCAAACCAGTTCGCTTTCCATGCAGAGCCACGAATGATTGGACGAGCAGTTGGCTGATAACCTCATTGAACCATGTGTATCTGCCTGGGCAACTGCTCCCATATTTCCCCCAAAAAGAGAGAGGCATCGTGTGAGAAGAGAAGTTGCTTGGACTGCTGTGGACTTCGCACAGTATTAAAGATGAGATACCATGTAACAGGAATGATCAGGCTCTCACAGCGCTCGGCTCGGCGACATTTTTCAACATACTGGACTTGCGTGGGGAGTTTCTACAATTTGACCTGGATGATGAGAGCAAGGATATCACCTTGTTTCGTTGCTTTAAAGGTCAATTTCATTTTAAGGTCTTGCCGTTTGGGCTAAATAGCTCATCTGCAAGTTTTACAAGCATGCGCCATCTTGCTCTTGGCGATTTATTTTATGATTGTTACGTTGATTACGTCGACGATATAATTGTAATTTTTTGCAACAGCAAAGAACATTTGCAACATCTGGATGCCATGCTGTACCAATTAGGAGATACTGGTTAATGTGAAAAAAGTCCAGCGATGTGCAACACAACAAAAACATCTGGGGCTCATAATCAGACCCGGCCAGTTATTTACCGTTCCTGAGTCGATTAGAACAATTCAAGAATACCCCTGGCGTAAATCTATAAAGTCACTATGCAGGTTATTAGGCCTATTATTTTGGCCAACAACTCATTGGCAACTTCTCGTTACGTACGGCCATACCACTTTCTTCAATCTATCAAGAAGAATGTCAACTGGAAATGGACGGAAGAAAAACAGTAATTTCGGCTATGTTACGTCAGAATCATGAACCTGAAGGTTTGCTGTCAGGTCTCTTGATTGCTCTTGCCTCATTGGCCTCCTTTATGACGTGGTTGAGGGCTGGAGCGCTCCGCATCAGATGGAAACTGTCTTTGCTGCTATCTCGATCAGCCTTGGTAATTTTGTGTTACATTAGTTTTTTTTTATTAGTAAAGGATATTATCGTCGTTTAGTAATTAGTATTTGATTTTATTAAATGCTTAGTTTGTCTTAATTATTAAATTCATTATGTTTGCCTTATTTCCTTTGTTTCTTTCACTTCCAACTTCTTCTCTTGTGCTAATTCCATCTTGAGTATTTAACTGGACCTCTAGCATAGGTTGGGATGTTCCTGGGTTCATTGTATCACAATTGTGGTGACGTTGATGCCGTCACAAGGGTGACGTCTGCACCGGCACTTATCTTTTGTAACAGTAACGTTGTCCTTCTTAGTTTAGAACTTGTCCTTCCGGTTTTAATGTTTGTCCTTCTTTAGGTACCTTTTGTGTTTCTGGATTTAAACCGTGTCCTTCGATGTGTAAAGCTATGTTCCTCACGACCAACAGAATTGTACCTTTAGATATAATTATTGTGGTAAATGCATTGGGATGCAGGTCCGTACTTTCTAGCCTGTGGACTACTCCTTGTTGTGAGCAACTACTCTGGAACCAATTTCTTGGGCATGCATGCAGGAGGGATAAGTGGCAAGAAGCTTAGCACAATCACAAGCAAATAGCATTCCTGTTAGCATGGCTTTTAGCTATCCAAGAAATGCAGTTGTGATGACAACTTGCGTGTAAATTCGAGGGAAAACACCATGGACAAAAGCCGGGTGAATAGACAATAGCCTCTGACTCTTGACCAATGGCGTTAAACGGACAGCTGACTCACCACGACTTGTTTTTGGGCATATCTTGGAAAAAATCTAAGTTTCTTAGTACTAGGAATTGATCCTTTATACTTTTAGCATTTCTGAGAATTCTGAATAGATACAGAAATCTCAGTATTTGTAGGCGTTTTGAGTGTGTGGTATGCTGGGTATGCGGGTGTGCTGGGATCACAGGGTATAAATATTCTCTACGCAACTACTGCTACACCTTGAGCGATACATAACTTGAACAATAGCCATCTTCAGTTGAATCTATGCATCAGTTGGCATCATGGATATCAAAGTAATGATTTTACATTCTACTATACTTATACTATACCCTTGGGGTTTATAATATTCTTACAGCCTACCCTAGACATTGTGATGCTAAATCTAGGCTGCAAGCTCTGTATTAGTAATCCAGTTGTTGGGTTTGTTTAATATTGTTACACGAACTTAAATTCACAAATACAGATCGACAGACAGATGGGCAGACACCCGCACAGAATGAGAAGCTGGATTCTGTTAGCTTAGCCTGGTAGCATGTTAATAGTTTAGTTTCCCAACTCAGGTTTTTAAGGAGCCACGCACTGTGTCAAAATCAACTTTACCATGTCGATTTTTGACTGGACCCTGTCCCCTAATGAACAGTTAATTTTAAAAGCGACCGTACAATGGTTGCTTTTACCAAGATGGTTAACAACGTTGATGTCATAAACGAGCCCATCATGCGTAGAAAAAAATTAAATCTGAATATTTTTGCCTCGCGTTGGTTTTTCCACCATCCGAAGCATGTTCTAAGATGAATGTGATTCAAAAAAGACACATGATGCTTATTAGCTACTGAAAGTAAGACCAATCCGGGGTGGAAAGATTGAAGTCCCCTAAACTGATGTTATAAAAGGACTGCTTAATGCTGTCAACAAGGAACGACCGAAGGTTATTCACGGACAAATCGCCGACAAATGAACAGCTAGCTATATCCCATAATACACGAAATAGTAAGAATGTGTGACCTTTAAGGAACCGAGAAATTAATAAAAACAAAACGAAAAAAAATCTTAGCTGAAATGTCTTCATAAGTTATACACTGCAAATTAGTCATTCCAAGCCGTAATTCTGCATCAACCCCTCGACAGTTATGGCATACCTACTAAGAAGGATTAAACAATTCCAAGTGCATGAGCTGCGAGCACTGGGGCGTCAAATTCGATAGGCTGTTGATCCCAGCTGTACATATCTGGCGCTAATGACCAAGTTGTCGACGTGCCATTAAGCCTCAATCCCCCCCCCCCCCACATATCTGGCTTCTTACAGACCCGGTTTGATCCTGGTGAAGGGAAGTGTATGTACGGGTTAGGTTAGGTTGTTTCCCGCCCGTTGCACGAGGGTTTCCTCTGGGTACTCCGGTTTCCTCATTCCTACGGCAAAAAACAACTGCCCTGATGGAGGTACCTTCCACTTATCTGCCACTTGGGCCTTCAAAAAGCTCTAACTTTATTGGCCAACACCTTCTACTCTATTCTATTCTAAGTACGAAAGGCGAGTTTCGCAGAGATTTCGTTGAAAAGTGCAGCAAGAGGATGCGAAAATAGGAATGAGTATCCATTGCAGGCTTAATGGAGTTATTGAAAAGTTCAGACGTAGGTGTGTTTTGAACTAACGGTTCCGCCACAATGAAGAATGTAAAGAATTTAAAGCAAATTTATTTCCTTAGGCGAATTAGTGGGTGCATAAATATCACAGAAAATGAGCGGTAGAATTAAAATACACAAACATGCCAAATCTGCCATGAAGAATGTAAAGAACAGTAAATCTACTTAAGCTGTTGCTTTTAAATAAGCCGGCGCCTGTTAATTTTACTTTCAAATGCATTGTAAGCAGTGGTTATTAAAAGTTGATTTATTCCGTTACTTCTGCCGTTGTTTTCAGAATAAACACCTCAGAACCTTATGAATTCTGAATGATGTTATTGCTGCCGTTTGTGTAATTTGTCTCCGCGAAAAATCACGAAAAGACGCGAACGAAAATCTTGTAATACAGTCTTTACGTATGTGAAACACTGGTTTGTTTAGCTATGCCAGAGGTAGTCCATTTTAAGTTCCTTTCATTATATGTTGTACAAATATTGCTGCTACAAGATTAATTATTATTTTGAATCATGTGGTAAAGATTTTAATTAAAATGTTTCTTGCATGAAACTTTAGAACAATGGATTTTGAAAGTTTCAATGTTGGGTAGTACAGGATTTGAAGGATTAAACTGAAGAATAGAGGCCGACATGTCCTCCACTGAGACTTAGGTTTATTCTTTAAAAAAAACGTGTCAGCTGAAAACATGTGAACTAGTGATGAAACTTGTGCTGCATAGAACACTAAAAACGAGCTAATTACGTTCTGAAAATTGCAGTAAATTCTTTAAAATAAAAACTTAAAATCTGTCCGACATCTTAGCTCTGGTCAACAAAATAGGTAGCGTGTATGTTCTCTGGTACACAAAGTAAGTATTGTAATTAAAACCAGTACCCACTGAGGTACTGCACGCAGCTCAAGCTGGATTATGGAACTACCTCATAGTCTGAAAGACTATTCTGACTATGGCCCGTCTTTTAACCAATTATTAGTATTATAGGGTAAGTCTTGTAGGGTACTGATTGTGAACTCTTCTGAAATTAGTTTGTTGGCCTGTTCCTTTGGGATGTGTTATTTTGCAGGCTAACTCTGTGGGCTATTCCAGCCCTTTGAGCATTCCATGCTGGCTAATAAATATGGATGCAAACCTATTTACGTTGGTTTTTGGTTGTCAGACTGCCTGAGCGGGGAATTGAACCCACGACCTCTGAAACCAAAGGTTAAAGTCCTACCAGTAAGCCGCACTGACTGGCTTAGCTGTAGGGGTTTGGCCTTTAGTTTCAAAGGTCGTGGGTTCAATTCCCCCGTTTAGTCAGTTTAATATTTAAGCCCAAAAAGGCAACATAAATAGGTATGCATCCCTGTTTTAGCACTTCTCGAGCCCATTTTGCTTTCTATCCTGTTTAATACGTTATTGCAGTAGCCACCCAAACAAATAACGGTAGCAAGAACCAAGAAGTTGATACTTTGGAAAATTGAGCAATCATTCCACCATGAAAAGGTGCAACCAAAGTCGGAATTCCAACAGCAGCCATTTATCGTAGCTCACACATGAATAAACCATTCCTGTTAACACGCTTCTGATAAGATGGCTCTTTCATCTGAGACTGGTTCTGTTCGTGACTAGGCAAATGCCTAGAAAATGATGATTCCAGTATGTTAATGTCACACTTTTCATGCTGGACAGTAAAATCATTCGCTTTTCCTTACCTGAAAACCAGCTATTACCTTCTGTAGGTGAGATCAGTGACCTTCGGGTTTGGTTTACTGCTGACCACAAATATTCCTTGTAAGATCTAGCCTGGCAAACACAGGCTCAAGATTTGGGCATCTTTGTTTAACCTGTATTGACTACGTCAACCCAGTTTAGTTCCCTTCACTTTTAAAACATATTGTTCCGATTGTTTGTTCAGCGCGTCCACCAAAATCCTTCGAGGTTTGCGGGACCTTCCATACAGCAACTTTTTGTCGAGAATGGGTCCCTACAATCTGGGAAATTCGAGGGAGTCACTGTTTTCTGGATGTGGACCAACACCAAAAAAAAAAACAATTTTATTCTCACTGGTTGCTGGAAATGGTGAACGAGCGTTGATTGATAGCCTTCCAATGAACTGGTGAAATACTTGCTAATACTGCTTACTTGTTTCCAATCGAAAGAAAGAATCAGGTTGAACGGTGAACTATTAGTGAAATGTTAGGCCTAATGTTTATGAAATAGATGCAGCAGCTGCGTCTTAATAATCTATGGCATCATCATTATAGTGCTTAGTGTCCAAATAATTGTGTCTCATTAACCGAATATTCATCATGTCCGTGACAGCAATTCCTTCCACTAACTGCTTGCAAAAGTGGGAAATTCCGTGCCAAAGAGTGAATCGAGCTACTTTTGGCCAATTTCTCTAGCCAACCCCAATAGCTTTGGGCTATTATACGTTGGCCAAATTGGTGCTTATGGTTGGATAACGATGCTACTGCTACCTCTTGTCTTCAGGCTGGCGGTTTTGAGAATCGTTAGATTCTTACCTGGGGGTGTCATTACTAAAACAGAACCACTTGGTTGGGGGATCTTTCGCCCTCTTCCCAGCATCCTTCGGGTCAGTCTGTCAAATCTGTTGTGTGTGCTACACTGGTTAAATGAGACGGACGCTCAAAACTAGCAATGCTGAGCCCACAAGACCTATAAATTGATACCCTCCAGATGTGGAGGCAGCTAGCTTAAAGAGAGGAGTTGAATTGGACGTCTCTGTCAATAGTCATTAAATGCCTAAAGTAAATGAAATGCGCCAGTCTTGGCGGCTGCTTAATGACAAACTAACTTGCTTAAAGGATTTGTTCTCTGTCTGGAGGGTGTGTGTCTCTTGGGTAAAAGAGTTTCAGTTCGAAATTTAGTTTCATTGCAATGAAAGTGCCTCTAAATTCTTGGCACAGACAAGAACGAGTCCAGGGAAAATAAGGCAGGGTTCGTACATAACAAACGAAACCATTTTCAAGGTCTTTTCAAGGCCAGCTAACAACTAACTTCAAGGCTCTTTGCACAGTAAACTCTCAAAAATTCCCTTTTAAATTCCAGTATTTTACCAGATGTCAGCATTGGCACCATTGTGCTCTTAGTTAGGAAACTAAACCGTAGTAAACAATGACTAACACTATGTCCTCCATCCCCCCCCCCTTCCATTGAGCAAGGAGTTGCTTGCACTGCACGGCACCTCACTCTTTCAGTCCAACCACAGAAGAAATGGATTCGGCTAATAATCCATTTCTCTTCATTAATGTAAATTTATATCTAAATTAATATTACTGTTCTGTCATTAACCTCATTCCTACCAAAGTACACTCACAAAGTTAAAGTCTATTTCAAGACTCCGACAACAAAAATTCAAATTTTCAAGATTTTTCAAGCCTTGAATTTTCGGTTTACACATTAAGGCTTTTCAAGGAATTCAAGGTCATGTACGAACCGTGATTGGACAATTTTTGAACGGCAGACCAAAATCGGGTGCAACGTGTCATTATGTCATGCTAAGAGGGGAAGATCCCGTAATAAGGTGAGGGAGTTAGAATCAGCGTGTTAGCTTGTTTAGTAAGGAGAAGCAGTCAAATAGGGAACACTTTTTTTTTAATGGTGATCAACTTGACCAATTTTCATCCCACTTGTTGTTGCACTGTATTTATTTCCCAGTCATTTCGTCCCATAAAGAGGAATGGCGGTCCTTACGAAGGTTTCTTAAAAAAAAAACAACATAAAAACATCTTTGTGGTATTTACAATAAAACTGAAAGCTAAAACACTAAAATGCAACAGTAATTGCCTCTTGGAGCCAGGATTGCCAGGATAATACACTTCTCAAGGATGAGTGCCACAATTTTCTGTAAGCAAGGAGCTTCGTGAGCAATACAAACCGAGTAGTTTCAGCCATGGAAGAGGTAGGTATCACACGATTGCCAACGACAGCTCCCAACTGCAGAAGAAGATATCATTCATTCAAGCCAACTGGCTATAATTATGAAATAAAACAAGTATTGCGAGGCTTTGATAGGCAGCAAAGATGGGAGCCCTCTGACAGGGCAAAAAACTCGCAAGGCATACAACAACGCCAGTATTAATTTTCGACACCATATTTTAGTGTCTTGGTCACCTAATAACAACATACAAACAAGATGAGAATGATGCAATAAAACCTTGAAAACTGGTTGGACCCAACAGCACCAAATACTGACAAAATATTATACCTTGCCTGTAAATCAAATTTAACTAGTGACCATGACATTCCAATTCCAATATGGCCGCATCCAGGCTTGGTTGGTGTAGGTTTCCCACCTGGAAATGTTAGATGTTATGTATTTTGTAAGTATTTGGTGCTGTTGGGTCCAACTAGTTTTTAAGGTTTATCGCATCATTCTCATCTTGTTTGTATGTTGTTATTAGGTGACCAAGACACTAAAATACGGCGTCGAAAATTAATACTGGTGTTGCTTTGCGAGTTTTTTGCCCTGTCAGAAGACTCCCATCTTTGCTGGCTGTAATTAGTATCCATACTAGGAATGAGCGATACTCGAAAAGTTCGAGCCGAGCCGAGTATGCAACGTGTACTTGAACTCGACTCGCATCCGTACTCGAAAAAGTCGAATCCGGTGAAAATGCGATAACTTCGTCAACTTTTGACTGCTTTCGACATTCCAGTGTACTAAATCCATCGTCTCGACGAGATCTTTCTAATGGTGCAGATTAAAAGTCAATAGTTCAAACCATTTTTAAGTTATGTCCATAAATATGGAAAACCACGACCCACACAATCAATTAAGCAACATCTTTCTTCTTATTATCTTAACAAATTAAAGAGCAAGTTGCAAACGAAAAACATCCACCAAACGCTTGAACTCGGCTCGATACTCGATTCTATGAACTCGGCTCGGCTCGACTCGATTTAAAATTATTCTACTCTCACACCCCTAATACATACTTAATACACATAATTATACATATGCCGTATGTTTTTGGTGATGGGTAATGTTTCCAGTTACACTCTCATTCGAACACAACTAGAAGCATTAACCATCACCAAAAAAATACGGCTTATGTATAATATACAGAAATCCTTACCACTTACGGCCATATTACTCCAACTATGACTAAGCGATAGACTTCTGCAGTTGGGGAACTATCTTCGGCAATCAGTGATACCTACCCACATCCCTGCACTTTCCTAAGATGGCACTGGCACTGCTAACGTAGCTCCCTATATCCGTTTTGGCGGCCAAACCTTTCTAAGCTGGCAATCATTGGATACCTACAGAAATAGAATTGTGTTATTCGGGTTACGATGGTTCAAAAATGTACTAACTATGCAGATCGTGTGATGTTTCGAATTGTAATCCTGAACCTGGCTTTATCTTAAATGGTTGCCTGTGCATAGAGTACTCAAATTACGCCTCAGACCAACATGAGCTTTCCCCGCTTGCCTGGCCAGCGGAAAATTGTGATTTTCTGCTGGATCCCGGGCCATGTCGAGATAGATGAGAATAACCACGCTGACGCTAAAGCTATAGGGGATAAGATAGAGTAACAGCAAAAAGTGCTGAAACTTCTCAATCTCAAAGCTATAGGGGCACTTTCTGGTCTCTCGGTAGGGATCTGTGCCTTGTTCTCTCAGACGCCTTTCTTGCTTTTCTTCTGAGATTGCACGCTGCTTGGCAAGCCTTGTGGAAATTGCAGGCAGTTAAAGGCACTGTCTAAGAATGGCACCCGACTTGCCGCCGCAGTCGTCGGGAAGAGGTTGCGTGTTGGTCACATCAACTTACTCATTGCTTCCTTTTGAGCAACTACTAGACTGCAGAAACTTTCTTGATCTTTCTCAGGTTACACACAGACGAGGCGGCCACTGTTATAAACTGCAAGGTGAAACCTCACACAACAACAGTAGACACTTCTTCTTTACTGAGAAAATAGTAGTGCCTTGGAACACCTTGCCACTTCGAGTGGTGACCGCACCTACCTTATCCAGCTTCAAGGCTATAACGAGTGGGGTTGTCTTCTGTTGGGGTGTTGGCTCATGAGCATGCTCAATGCAAACCATTATTGCAAGTCTGTATATCGCGTTCCTCTAGACTTAATGAAAAAAATAGTGATAGGTGGCCAGAGAACAGTGTTTCTGGAATCAGGACAGCGAACGATTTTGGCAGCAACATCGACTTTCATTTCATCTCACGCGTTTGGGGCAGTTCTGTCTCCAGTTCTAGCCGTGTCTTACCGCAATTAAGGCTGTTATCGGGTACTGGATTTAGTTACTGGTTTCTCATCCCGCTTATGACCCTCTTCATGTTTATGTCTTCTTTCCGAAAGCAGGTTAGCTACATTGCCCCTTCTCTAGTAACACAAAAGACATACGCATCAATTTTATTGGTCGTTTTCTGATAAGGAGTAGTAGCCTCCCCTCCAGAACTAGTTCCGTTTTATTAGCTAATACAAGCTGTGGTTGTAAAGATAAAACGACTAGAGTATGGCTGGCTCTTGGAATCGGGAATGGACGAGTTAGGGGAGAAAAGGGTGTTTTTAAACAGATTCACTTTAAGTTTATTCGTAGATAGTACCAGATATGCCCATTCTAACCACGTGACAGTTTATTGATTGGTACCTATCAATAGTGGTATAACACTGCGGGTATCGAAATTTCCATGCAAACAGCGGTTATAACCAAAAGGCGCCAAAGCCACATGAATTTAATAACCCGAACTTTTGGTAAATCGCTCATGCAGTTTTCAATTGGCAAACTGCAGCTTGTTGCCATAATTCAAAAGCACACGTAATAATAATAAATTGATTAATTAATGTTCAATCACTGTAAAAAAGTGACTTGGAGCAGGAAGAGCTGAAGGCCACTTATACTCCAGTCAAAACTTAAAGAAGTAGTGCGTAAGTATCCCATAAAAACCAAAAATCCAAAAGCTAACGTTATATACAGTATTCTGGCCTTTTAAAAAAGTGAGTTAAAACTGTTAACAGATTTTGCAGTGACGGTTTCCTCAGCCAGAGAATCAAGTGACGCCGACAATCCAGTTTGGTCGCAGGAATGGTTAATTTAAAACAACGAACAAGAATCCAAAGAGCTGGGCTTTAATAAAAAACAAAAGAGAGACATCCACAGTGAGAAAGCCATGAATAATCTTCAAAACAATAATCAAGTCAGCCTTTAGCCTTCAGAGTTCTAGGGAATCGATCCCGTCCTTTTTAAACGCAAGCAATACTGCACATTTTGTATGCCTGGCAACATTTTGGTAAATCTGTACAGACTCAAGAAGTTCCATATCTTTTAGGAGTTATGGAGACCAGACAGGGCGTGCATATTCCAGTAGTGGTCTCAGCAATATCTGGACAGGACAAGAGGGGCTAAATGGTTGGTATTACAGGTCGTATTTTGTTGCCGCCTACTTGGGGATGCTTGGGACTTACCTTCTTCGTTTTGGACCATACTTGACTTCAAAACCGGCTGCCTATGTTTTAGTCCATTTAACCTATACAACACAATTTACATGGTTTCTAACAATTTCATATTTTGTCAGTGACTGTTTTGATTCCTAATGGATACAGTTAATCGTAGCGTTTTATGTTGTTACATGTGCTTTTGATGTATGGCAATACGTAAGTTGTCCCTCTTTGCCCTTGAAAAAAGTATGAGCGATTTTACGGAAAATTTGGGTTATTAAATTCTTGTGTTTTATCTATTGGCTGTGACCGCTCCATTGTATACATATCAATACAAATAGCTAATAAGGCTGTACAGATTTTGAGCTGATTCTCGCAGAGCAGAACATGATCGACAATGCTCCGTATACCGAGCAGTTACGTCCAGTTAAGTCCAGTTAACCGAGCGGCGCAGCTCGCGTCTAGTCTTGGCACGCGATCCTGGGGCCGATGGACTTGAACGCGAGCTTCAATCTATGCATGGTTGAACGGGTACGGAAAGTCGAATAATATTAAAAATCAAAACTGGTAAAAGGGGTCGCCAAGTTCTGAATGATTCGGCCTTTCAAAGGAGTGATATCAACACACCAAAACATTCGCCGAGTTAATCGCACCGATTAATAATTCGAAAGTTAAATGAAAACTAGAACATTGCTACTCTCGGTAGCAATGTTCAAGTTTTCATTTAACGTCCAAAGTATTATTCGGTGCGATTAAGTTGGCGAATGTTCTGGTGTGTTGATATCACTCCTTTGAAGGGCCGAACCATTCAGAACTTGGCGGCTCCTTTTAACAGTTTTGATTTTTGATATTATATCACTCCTTTTTTTTTTAATTGTGTATTGACTCAACTACACTACCGAGCAAAAGTGTAGTGCCACGTCAACAAGAAATTGGTTTTCAGCAATTTGCTACTATATTTTTTCCTATAGGCTGAACGATTCTAAACTTAGTCACCTCTTTATTGGTTTTTGGTTTGGCTTTAATTTTGTTGTAATTTGTTTTATTTAGTTAGTTTTGGTGTGTTGATATCACTCCTTTGAAGGGCCGAACCACTATCAATTCGGTGGCCTCTTTACCAGTTTTTGGATTTGTTTATTTTGCTTTGTTTTTACAGTTGGTTTGTTTTTCGTGAAATAGACGTGAATACAATTTCTTTGTAACGTTGTTTAGATTCTGATACACTGGTGTGTGTTTAGACACGCACGTCAGTATACATGTTCTCATTGTCCGAACTTTGGCCGTCCAATGAGAAACGATGCCGACACTACTAACAATGGTTATAACAATACTTTCGTACTTACGCGCCCTCCCACGCCATCCCCGTTACGCCCCCAGGCTCCAAAGCATAAAAGGTACGCAGTTGGTATTTTACTGCACCCATTCGTCCAATTTCATAGCTGGAAACCTTCCCGTTATCTCGGTATCGATGAATAATCACCCTATGGGATTTAACATGGGAATGAGTGCACTAGCTAGTATGTAGTAACTAGTAGTAACACATTTGCAACGTTATTGAGAGTCAGATTTTGCATTGAAAGTAGCTTAGCTGGCATTCCTACACGAGTTAATTTTTGTCAAGTGGGTGGTCATTGCTCTCGATTTAAACACAATTTAAGGTTTTGTACCGCATTATTATTTTTTCCCCAAGTACCTGAAATGTGCCCAACTATGCTTCAGGATATAAGACACTGACGCTATGGCGTCGCGCTACAATGGTTTACAACTTAGACAATTGTATTGATGTGATGGTTGTTGTGATGTTTGTTGCCAAACTTGGTGCAACACACTAGCGTGTGTCTAGATTCAGTTCAGGAACTAAATTTGCAGGTAATTCGTTCAGATTAACTACTTTTTTTATGCTATTTTGGGTATTCGCTTTCATATTACACTTGGTAACGGCAGCAGCGCACTACAGCCGGAGTCTTTTTTTCTTAGGCCTAATGCGTACATGGTTGCTGTTAGCGTTACGAGCAGTTCAAGACCCATAATAACTTGTATCCCAAAATCCACAAGTTTTAAGCAGCAATGAGCCGACCTAAAAAATTTAAAGTTTGCACTTGCTTCGAGGTAACTAAAAACAGTGCCAATGCAAAATGCACGATTTGCAGCGCAATAACTATACGTGGAAAGAAGGCTTGGAGTTAACGACTATACCAGCAAGCGAGTCTGCGACGCCACATCGATAACTAACATCCTACGGAATCTGAAGCACTGAAGAAAAAGGATGAAGCAGCCAACCAGGTAATTAAATTGTGATTACCCACATTTCTCCCCAATCGCTCCCCTCCTACCCCCTCCCCCCCAACCTAAGTTTTTTGAAGAACTTTTTAAAACAAACTTAGAAATTACAGCAGTTTATTTCTTGAGTGGGGTTGGGGGGATTTAGGTTTATTAGTTTGGCGTATTGTGTGCGTATTTCCTTGTCATTTCACCTTATAAACTTTAAAGTTCTTAAAAATATTTAGGATAAGGTGCCCAGTCAAGCAATCAGTACTTTACAAACAGTGTCGTACAAACTTTTCAATTTCTCTTCTCCCCTCCCTCCCCCAAACCTAAATTATTTTGAAGAATTTTTTAAAACAAACCTTGAAATGATGGCATTTTTTCGGGGTTAGGTTGCGGGGGGGGGGGGGGGGGGTATTTAGGCTTTACTGGTTTAGGCCAACGATGGGGCTGAAAGTAAATGACGTTTACTTTGAAGCTCGCTTATAATAATAAGAATAATCTGTGGTTAAAGAGTATTCTCTACTGACGACCCCTAACAAGAACGAAAGTCTATCTAGAGATCTCTATGGGTGAAAGCATCTTGATTTCAAGTCATCAACTGCCATTAATAGGCCTAAATGTGGGTGACTAACATTCAGTAGAACGGAACCCCTTGAACGCAATAGTTTCTGCATTTTAACTTCCTGAAGCCAGTCCGCTTTTGAGCTTGTTAATTTACCACTAGCAAGAGATCTGTCTGTCAAGAGATTTCTATGGGTGGGAGCAGCTTAATTTTAAATGATCAACTGCCATTAATAGGCCTAAATGTGGGTGTCTAACATTCAGTAAAATGGAGCCCCAAACGCAATAGTTTCTGCTTTTTAGCTTGCTGAAGCCAGTCCGGTTTTGAGCTTGTTAATTGTGAAACTACCTTGTATATCGAATCTCCGCCCTAGCGGATAATGCGTGCCTCACGACTTAAATTAATCGTATGTCGTGTAGACTTGGATGATAAAAAAAAAATTAGTAGACTCCAATGGATTATGTTGCTAATCCAGTAAAGACGTTAATAACCAGAATGTTATTTTTTTGCAACATTTATCATGTTGTTGTGTTGACAGCTGTGGTTCTCCTTTTTTTTCCCCCCTGCTCAAACCAAAATATATAACGATTATTCCTCCCTTAAGGTATTTTCTCACGCTCTGTCTTTAAGGAGGAAGGACTACGATTGTCCCTTTATGCAAATAATTTGTTCTTGAACAACAACAACAGATGGCGGTCGCTGCCTGGCCGCTCTTTGGAGACACAAATCGCCTCGCATGCGCACGCATGTCTCCAGATTGTCCACTACTGCGCAAGCAAAAGGGGCATTTTTAACCCCTTAACCTTGGCCATCTCTTTAATTACCTTGCCCACCAGGCATTCACGGTTCTGTAATTTGTGACTGGTCTGTGCATTCAAAGTTTTTTTCCCCTCGCCCATTACAGTCTCATGTATGTTATGATTCGTTGTGTATGTATGTATGCACGCATTTGCCTTGCACCTGCCCTCTTTTCGAGAGCGTCTGACGGTTCGTTGCCCCGGGCGTTGCCTACAGCAGCGGCCGCGCGCGCATCTCTAGTTCGAAATCCCGCAAGCCGCTAGCGACATCTGACGGGAGTTGGTATCGATCGTCGCGTCAGTGGCGCAAAGTTTAAGATCTTCAGGCTGGGCTGTTTTATGCTGATATTTACCAGTTTGTCTCCCTGCTTTTGGTTGATATACGAATGGAGGCGGGTTAGTGAATTTTTGCCGCTTAGAGTTGTGGGTGTCAGGAAGAGGAAGTGTATAGGGAAAGGTCACGGCCACACAGGTTGTTTGCGCCCATTCGTAGAGTAGTTGGCCGTGATTAAGGTAAACTATTTCCCGATTGAGTTACTAACGACAAAGAGTTAACGAAAAAATATGAGCAAAAGTGCACTGAGCTAAAATGCTATATGGACTGGGTCTATAGTTAAAGAGCTACAGAGACTAAATCAACCACTGAAGATCCACAGCCCATAAAAGTTGTTTTAGCAGAGAAAGTATCGATTGTTATATCTATAGTCAGTTTCCTCAGACAGAATGTAGCCTTGACAGTCTGACATTCAAGTCCAAAAGGGCACGTGTATAGGTATGCATCTGTATTTATTTAAAATTTAGGCTCTTTAGAGAAAATACGCATTTCCCATTCTTCATAGGAAAATCTTGGTTCGCAAAAGTAAGACTGCCTTAGCTTACAGTAAAACTTCTACCGTCAAAAAAAAATACCGTAAGGTCCATAAGTCCCTCGACTCTTGTAAAATAACTCAACAAGCTCAAAAGCGAACTGGCTTCAGCAAGTTAAACGGCAAAACTACTGCTTGTATGAGGCTCCATTCTACTGATGTTAGACACCCAGATTTAGGCCTATTAATGGCAGTTGATCATTTCAAATCAAGCTGCTCTCACTCATAGAGGTCTCTAGACAGACTGTTTCGTCCTTGTTTGGGCTCGTCAGTCGAGAATATTCTGTGGATAAGAGCATAGGCACCTTGCTGGTGGTAAATTAACAAGCTCAAACCGGACTAGCTTCAGCAAATTAAAAAGCAGAAACTACCGCTTCTATGGAGTTCTATTCTACTGGCTTGCTCAAGCCAGTCCGGTTTTGAGCTTGGTAATTTACCACCAGCAAGGTGGTAAATGCTCTCATCCATCTGTACTGACGAGCCCCAACAAGGGCGAAACAGTCTGTCTAGAGATCTCTATGGGTGAGAGCGGCTTAAT